>PVIC010007605.1:0-39821 GCA_004025085.1 Thryonomys swinderianus | reverse complement strand
ATGAGTCTCTGAACTTAGAAACTTTAAAGTCATCATAAAGATGAACAGATTTTTGTCATTTGTTTGTTGTGTTGCTAACTCATTGTAGGGAACATTATTATAATATCCCTGATATATTCTTGACCACTGTGTAACATTCATAATCTATTTTAGTTGGAAACTTGTTTTCCTAAGCATTTGAAATTTTTCAGTTTAAAAAAAATTAGAAAAAGGGCTGGAGATTTAGCTCAGTGGTTGCAGCACCTGCCTAGCAAGTGCGAGGTCCCTGGTTTGATCCCCAGTAACTACATGCAATATGGGGTGTGGTGACTAAGGCCTGTCATCCAAGCACTCGGGAGGCAGAGGCAGGAAGATTGTTGAGTTCGAGGCTTGACTGGGCTACATAGTGAGCTTAGGGCCAACCTGAACTACAAAGTGAGACCTTGTCTCAAAAAAAAAAAAAATGACCAGAATAACTATTAATTAGAAGTGTTTGTTTTTCCCAAGTGTGGAATATTGTGTTTGTAGCAGAGACATAGGTTATATTTGCATATGATTCCAGAGTTTTTTTTGGTTCTATGAATTATTAGTCTGAGCCTATGAAAACTCTCTTAGTATTTGTGTTCTTTTTCAAATAATTATTAGCAAGCTAAACCATCTTATTTTGAATGCTTTATGTAAATTCACATATGTGTAATCTCTGCTTAACCTCTTACCAACTGTATAGTTTATGGAAGTTTTCTGTATATCCAGATGTCTTCTTTTTTGCTCTTAGAATTATTTTAAGTTAAAGAAAAGTTAGGAAATAAAATTACCAAAAGGTTTTAAAATCACCTCTAAGTTACTCACTCACTGAAAAGGTAAGAGAAACAGCAGGCTTCTGTTACACTGCTTTGGATACTTGCTTTAGCATTGTTGCTTTATGAAAAGGGAAAAGTAAAACACATGAGCAAAGGAAAACAAACACTTCTCTTTCCTCTGAAATTGCTTTGGGATCTCCATAAAATCCCTTCTCACTTGATGTCCATGAAGACTGGTAAAGATTACTCTTTCCCTAAAAGAGTTTTTAAGTGTACACTACCGTATTGTGTTACTTGACACCTGTCTCATTGGAACAACTGAGCCTGTGACAGCCTGAGCAATCAGAAGTGGCATTTTTAATCCAGTGAGTCTGGTAGCAAATTACAAGCTTCAGAAAGAAGTGCAGCCTGAGTCCCAAGGAATGAGGGACAGTTGGAAGGAACATATGTGCAGCAGAAACCGTATTTCAGATGCTTCCTGCTTAACCCATAAGAATTACTCTGACCAGAAGGTGGTCAGACACTGACAAGGGAGTCCCATGTTTGGATCATGGAGTAATGAAGAGACCTTTATTGTACACGTGGAACTGGTTGGTTCTTCAGGAAGGTCTGGCAAAGCTGTTCCCAGAGCAGAGGCAAAGGGTGGTATAAATGAGAATATCTGGCTTCCCTCTTTCAACTAAAACTATTTCTAGGTACTCAGTCACCATCTCTGATGATGCCTGTTTCCATTACAAACCATTCTAAAATACAGAAGTCTAAGATCTCTAAAAAGAGTTGAGTGAGTACAAGTGTGAGGAGAAGAGGTTTTCCAAGTAAAATAAAAACGAAAAATGTTACTGGCCTGAAACTAGTAACAAAAGACAGTAGGACTTAACTGTACCTGACAGTATGATAATACTGTTGGAAGGAGCAGAAAAAGGACAGAGTTTTAGTAAAAAAAGAAAACACTCAAACTGCTATTTATGTAATATTTAGAGGAGACCATTTGTGATCCTTTTGAATTACTGGATCTTCCTATGCCAGTGTTTCAAGGCCTCTTCAGTTGTGGACAGGCCAGTGAACACGTGCTCTACACGTAGATAAGGGAAGCACTCAAATTTCAACGTTTGCTCTGAGTGATTATGGACTCCTTACAATTAAAAAGTACAGATTCATAATTGCAGATAACTTTTCATTAACTGAAGAAGTTGGGTCTTTGTTACTCTCTTGCTAGACAGAACGGCACTTCATATTTTCAAAATGACTCACCAGCTTTTCATTGCTTTGCAGACTGGAACCCCAAACTTGTGAAAACAGCCTTCCCACTGGCTCTTGGAGTGAGCATTTTGATTCATGCTTTACACTCTGGTGGCCTACCATGTGGGGAATAGTGGTTCACTTACTTTCTGTAACTCTTTTTAACTTGATGCCTGAAAAGCAGAAACCCTGATGGTCACGTTGTTTTAGAAACCCGTTTTAACAAGATCAGATCAGTTTGAATAGCTAGTAATTGGCACCAATAAATATACTATCTGACATAGACTTAGAACATCAGAACTGTGATGTCGATCAGAACTGTGATGATGATCAGAGGATACTTAGAAAATATGCAGACCCATCTTTATGCTTTAACAATAGAATACAGTAATGACAAACCGTTTAGAATTGAGTTTCCAAACTGTAACCCAAAATCTACTTATTTATCATAGAGTGCTGACACTGCAGTTAAACCTGAATGCTGAGGTTTTAATTTAGGGAAAAACTCTTACATTAATATCTTTTGTCTTAAAAGAAAACAAAAACTTACCTTTTGCTGAAAGAAACAGCTTTTTAATGAAAGATAGAAGTTTGCATTTGGCATGTGCTTACACAGTTAAGGTGGTCTTTGTGAGGTACATATGGTGATAATCTGTCAGTGCTTAGCTGGGGTTACTTGGTTCACATGCCAACAGAGAGGGTTCTGTGTGCCCACTGCAGCTTACAGTGCCATAGTTCGCCACCACTGATGTAATAGATGAGCTTCCATAGTAAATTCCAGGCTTCCCAAGTAAAGCTGGGGAAGGTTTAGTTAATGCAGTCATTGAGGGAAAGCTCTGCGGAGCTTGATTTTTTAAAAGACTATTTCCAAAATTGAAATTTTTAATAGAGCAGGTTCACTGGAAGCAGCGATTCTCAGCTAGGGCTCCCATTGCCCTCCAAAAATGTTGGCAAGTTTGTGGGACATTATTTACTCAAAGATACATAGTCTTTGGATAGTTTTATTCAGTTGCTTGAATAAAGAGTAAATTGTACTTCTCCATGTCAGAGTCAACACTGGGAGAAAGTAGGTCTAAATCCCCCCAACATAATCCCTGCCAGTCTCACAAGTCCACCCAGAGCACGGAGGAGGCTGCACCTATGACTGCACCCTTTTTGTTCCCCCAGCTGCTTACAATGTGAACACTGCAGTCAAACATGAGGTAGAACAGCACACATTCAGCATTGTTCCTAACAGTGCACTACAATGAAATGCAGAGGATAATTCATAGGGAAACTCAGGCTTTGTAAGTGTGCTACGCATAAAACTAATTGTGTTCCTCTTTCAGGAAGACACTGAATAAATTCATGAAAATGTCAGAAATGGGTGGGTGACTAAAGCTGGAGGAAGAATAAAAGGCTGAAACCTTTTTTCAGGAAGGAATGTTTGATAGTTTCTTTTTTTCTGTTAAGGCTTCAGATGATTCACTGTGATTTCTCGAGTCATTTTTGATAATTGTTCCTAAATTTAGTTATTTTCAAGGATAATTTATTCTACCCCTAATGACTGCATTCATTGTAAATAGGTACATTTCTGTTAAGTGTGGAAGACAAATCTGGAAACAAATTTCTGTCTAAAGTAATAATGTCATAGTAGCTGTGTGAATATAATACTGTGGGCTTAAGGGACCTGACCCTAGCAGACAACTCTGGTCTTTAATTGTAGTGTGGAGGGCACTGGCATTGTTTGGATATGACGAAGAACAATGTGTGTACTCTCCCAGTAGATCACGGAACATTGGCTAATAAGCAGGTTGTATAAACACAGACAATGGAATTTAAAATGGCATCCTCAATTAGGATATGATACTCTTTTTTTTATTTCTATGTATATAGTCAAATAAGTGGCTTTATGTCATAATACTCAAATTGTAAAGTCTTTTATGGGAGTTGGGTTACAGGTAAAAAGGCCCATTGCTGTCCTTACAGTAATTAATATAGGTGAAGCTCTTACTTTTGAGCAAATGTGAAAAAATGTCTTATGGTCACAGAAAGGATCAGGAAGAGAAAGTAACTTCCCCTTGCAGCCACAGCATGCCAGTATGGTTAGCCATTTCCAGACTCTGTTGCTTTGGTTCCTCAGAAACCTGGTACTTTGTCCTTGGTTAATTTACATGTAAGGCTGGAATATATACGGTTCAGGGGCAGAGTATTTGCCTGTCTATCATGCAGGAGGTCCTGAGTGTCATCCTGAGCACCACCAAAATAGTTATATGTAAAATACTTGGTTTAAGAAACTTAAATGACTTTCTTTTTTGCTTGCAAAATATTGGCACATGAGAGTAATACTAAAAAAGCATGAAAAAAAAATACATCTCACCTTCCCTAGATCAATTGTGATTACTTTAGTGTTTATACATCTGACATTTTTTCTAGTCATACTTTTACAGTTTACCTTTTTAATTATAATTATGTTAATGCAGTATCTTTAGGGAAAATTCATTATTTATTGATTTTGACCTTAGATTTCCACAGCCCTTTCTTGTTAGCGTTTTTGTCCCATTTTAGTGTTCTATTTGTATTTTACAAAGATGGTGGGCTTAAGGTCATGACATGATGTGAACTTGCACACATAGGAAGTGAATACCTCCTCATATGGTACTATATGTCTGTAAGATCACTATCATATAATAAGGATAGGAGGCAAACTTCTTTTTGGAGGGGAAAAAGTGGCTATTTTGTTTGAGAGGAAAAACTGAAGAGTCTTATAAGGACTTATTTGTGGTCACAGTTTACCTTGATGCTGTTTAATCCAGTGATGTACACATTACTTTTTTGATTACCATTCATGAATTCTGCTTTCTAGACGTTTGCTGCATAGGCTCTTGAATCACAGTGTGTTCATGTGCGTCAATGGTTAGTGTTATCCTAACAGTGCACCACAATGAAATGGTAATATCAGCCAAGAATACCCTGAGTGCTAACTGTGGATGGTGGGTGGGTCTCTAAAGTTAGATTTGGCTGTGAGTTGTGCTCAAACAAAGCCCTTTTTCATGACAGCCAGTAACAGCTTACTATTTCAGTATAATTAGCAATTTCCAGGCTCTGTGGATCAGTCAGCTGTACATTTCATAAGTGCATATGTGTGCGCATGTGCATTAACCTTAAAAGTAGTGTTCGTTTCCGTGGAAAATGTGTCTCTTCTGTTTACTCAGGAAGATTCTGCTGAAGTAATGGGAATTTTCACCCAAGTGTTACAAATTACCCTGACTGTAGTTAGACCTTACTCTTTCTGTCTACACAGTGAACTTGAAGGATTGTTAGTTAACAAAAATGAGAGCATTCCATTATTTTGCTATGCTTGCATCTGTTGTTTCATATTTCCTGCTTGAATTGAAAGTCCCAACACTTCCTCCCCCTCTAAACAATGGAAAACTGTCCTATGGTATTTTTGTATGTAATAGCTGCTGCAGATACAGAAATGTTTTTGAATAAAGAATGTATTTAATCCTCTCTAATTATTTAAAGTGTACCATATAGGTGCCAGAAATATTTTTGTTGTCCTGTTATCATTGAAGCTACATATCACCACTAGACTTTGCCTTTAATAGAAACTATGAAATGTTAAGAATAGATTACATTTTTAAATACGAAACTTTATAGTTGCACTTTTGTTTTGTTGAAACAGTCTTGGTATATAGTACAGGCTGGCCTTGAACTCACAGCATCTCGTGCCTCAGCTACCATACCTGGTCCAATTGCACCGTTTTTACTGAGATGACAATTTCTGTACAAGGAAAAGGTAAATGACTCTCCAACAGTGTCTGACATCACACAGCAGATGAGGCTTCTAGACACAGGTCTTCAATGTAGTAAGATGAGTGCAGTTGTTGTGGCAAACTCTTACATTAGCATGCTGGCAGAGACATCCAAGGAAGCAGCTCTGGCACAGCTGTTACTTCCAACCCGACAACTAAACACCAGGAACTCACATGACTGAATTTCAGAAAACATTTGTCCCATAGTTAGGAGTGAAATGCTACCTGAATGATCGGTATCAGCAATGAACAGTGAGAAAAATGCTTTTCTAAGATCAAAACCAGGTACTGCATTTGCACTTTGTTCCAAGAAGAGTAACTTTGCAATTACAAATAAACTTTTTTTTTTCCTGGTACCAGGAATCAAGCCGAGCCCTTGTGCATCCAGAGTTGGTGTGGTACCACTTGAGCTAAATCCTTAGCCCCATAAATAAACTGTGGTATTTTGTTATGCCCTCAAAGGAGAACTGCCTCTTCCTGCCTTTCATCTCTACTTTTTTCCCTTTCTGATTATAGGTGGGGATGGAGGGAGCAATATCATAGAGGTGGTAGTCTTTTCTTATAAATTTTTAAAATCATGGACAACTGAATTAGGTGTTTTAGAGAATAACATTGGTTCTTGTGGAATTTCAGTTCTAAGTTTTTGATAAGGTCATCACAAATGGCTTCCATGTAAGGTCTGCCAAATCAGTAGCAGAGGTCAGCAGTGTCATCTGTAGAGAAACTGGAGAACAGAAAATAGGAGCTCATAAACTCCAAGAACCACAGTGTTATATAGACTGACAGGAGGCTGCCAGAGTCAAGAAGCAAGTTTTAAGGGAACGGGAAATCCATCTGACAGGAGACAGTACCCGACAGTGTGAGGATGCTGATTTGTCAGGTTGACAGGTTCTTGTTCCTAGAACTAACATAAAGCTGCCCTGATCTGCTTTACCTGAGGGTATTGAATCGCGAGCTTTCTGTAAGGAATGTTGAGGGCAGTAATTTGGGATAACATGAGGCTAGTTGCAAAGCTACATTTAAAGAAAGTGTACATTTAACAAAGTGATTTTTCTACCTGAAATGAAGAAAGGAAAGAAGGAGGAAACTCAGCCACAGCTCCACAAAGATGGCTGAAAATCTCATGTTAAAGATGTACCATTCTGTTCTTTTTCTGCCTTCATTTTTCTTCATCAGTTCTTGCCAGTGATGCATCCATAAGATGTTTTTCTGCCAGGAGTAATGGACCCTGGTTCCCACCTCTCTGATTGCCTCCTAGCTGCTGTAAGCAGTGCCTCCCCAATATCCTCCATGTCCCAAAGCATTCTGACTAATAATTCTGTTTGGGCAAAAGTCCCAGTAAGCACAGATTCTTTCATTCAGTTTTCCTGATTGTTGTCTTCAGCGATTTTTAGTTAAAATTCTCAGTGCTAGTTTTTACTTCTACATTTGATAACCATAGATTTTCTTGTTTATATGTATCTTCAAGCTATTCATTATATAGTAAGAAATGCTTGAGAATTGTAAATTACCCTGCAAAATGATAATTTCTTGTCTGCCCCATTTTGCTGTGACTTCTCTCATTAGGATGATAGAATAAAATTGCCTTTAAAAGCTTTTCCCATATTGATCCAGTTCATTTCAGGGTTTCAAGTGAGGATGAAACTAAGAATTCTGTCATCTGGCAATTTGACTTTTAAAAACAGTACCTTACCCATTTGGGTCTTGCTAAAGGTACAGATTCAGGCCAAGGATTTAGCTCAATGGTTCCAGCATCTGCCTGGCAAGTGCAAGGTCCCAAGTTCCATTCCAGGAACCACATATCACAGTGCCAGGCGTGGTGTCTTATGCCTGTAATCCCAGTACTCTGGAGGCAGAGGCAGGATGATTGCTGCAAGTTCGAGGCTAGCCTGGGTTACATGTAACTTAGAAAAACGTGTGTGTGTGTGTGTGTGTGTGTGTGTGGTGTGTGGAAAGCAAACTGCTCAAAGGGACCCAAAACTTTATACCAATGCAGGGAGAAAGAATGTTTACTTCTGACTTAATGTCTTATGGCAAAGTTTTAGAGATCTTCACCTTGATGAGGTTTGCACTGTGATTTCTAAGCTCTCTTTTAACTCCTGTATTATACAATTTTATTTGCAAACCCAAGAATATGTTTCACAGAAGTCAAAACCTAGAAATAACCATGACAGGAAGTAACTTTTCAGCTTTCCTCTATTTGGGCAGTTGTAGATTCTAATTTTAAGACAAGAATAACTGGTCTGTCTTTCTTCTTTTAATGTTTTCAGAGAAATTCATTATTTCTTGGTGTAATTTCTGGCTGCAGTATTCTAAAGGGCTTTCCAAACAGGTCTTGAGTAGCTTCGGTCTGGTATGAGCAAGGTAGTTCTCACTGGTACATCTCCCTCCCCTTTCCCACTCTCCTCCCTTTCCACCTTCTCCCATCGAATATTCTTCATCCCACAAGGATGTCAGCGTTGTAGGATTTGTGAAGAAGAAATTGGAGTTTTGAAGTACAAAGATAGTTGTGGGTAGCAGTGCTAGGTCAAAGGTGAATCTCAGCATTTTTAGAAGTTGCTGAAGTCTGGACATTGGGATATTTGGGGAACAAATAAAACAAGTCTTAGAAGTGAAATACTTTACTTTTTATTGTTTTATATCTTTATTTGTAAGCCAAGGAATAAAAAACTAATCCAAACAAAATACCATTATTCTGTTATATTTACTTGATATATAAAATCAATAAGCAAGCAAATATTATTTAATTATACAACATTTCTAAATGCCTAACCAGTTTGAGGCAATGATTTTACTGTAGCTTAAGCTCATAATGGTAACTAAAGTCAGGTTAAACTCTACTACTCACTATAGCCACAAATAGTGCTGATCACTTGAAAAAATTAAAAAATGCCAAAGGTAAATACTAAGTGTTTACCCTCAACCCCCAATCTCTTAAGGACTTAATGGGAACCTTTGTTGATTAATCCTGGTTTTTTTGGTAGGTGTAAGTATCACAGCAGTTGTCAGATACAATTCTCTCAAATGTTCTAAAGGTACTTACACATGGACAAGTATTAAACCTCAGTGTGGCATGGGATAGCCCACCTGGGTCCAAAACTGGGTCATTTTAGATCTTGTCTGATCTTGGAAGCTAAGCAAGTTTGGGCTTGGTCAGCACTTGGATGGGAGACCAAATCTGGGTCATCCTTTGTTCCAGGTTCCCTAACTTATTACCCTGGACAAGATCCTCTAGGCTTCAGTTTCCTAGCTGTAAAATATGGCTGATTGTGGCTCCCTCTACGTAGTGTTGTTTTGAAGATTAAATATGTTAGTCACCATAAAGAATTAGAATATTATCTGGTAAATGGCTAACTCAAGAAAAGAAAGAAAAGCCTGTCCACCACCACAATTCTTTCTTTGTCATGTATGAGAATTTGAACTTCAGTTTTGAAGTACAGGTTTATCCTTATTTACATTAAAAATATAGTTTAGTAAGTTGAAAAATCTTAAAATTGTTGAAAGTTCTGGAAAGAGTGTTTTTGTTTTATAGGATTTTGTTCACTAGGTATTACTAGATGTAATATTCAATGTTACATTATGATTGACTCTGTTACCATAAGCCTTTGGTGATTTTTCAGTAGAAGCATTTTAAAACTATTTGTAAAATACTTATTAAAGGAGTAGACAGTAGTTTTATGACCAGCATTCTCAGTTCTGTAGCTTCAGGGCACTTTCAGAAGAGAAGCACCGACCCTCAGTCTGCTGCTCGTGTAGGTAGGCATCTGTCATTCCATGAGCCCTTCCATTATGAAGCCATTTACAGGGCTCCAGTTAGTTTCTCTTTTGGCTCATGAACGGGTTGAATTGATGGCAAGAGGCCTAGGGTTTAGTTATATTAATGGGGGCATAGATGTCATCTGGACCAACCTTGCCATGCCTGAAGACTTCCCATGGTTTTCTGTCCCACCAGTTATTGACTTCATCCATGAACAGGCCTAATGCTGGGTCTTTCTCTTGTGAGGCAAAAACCAAAACTGGATCCTAGCTACTCTTAACCTGATCCTAAGGTTGAGCCCATAATTCCCTGCCTCTGTGCAAGAAAGAACTCTAAGGAGAAAACAGTAAAGAGAATAAGAAAATGTTGCTACAGTTCACATATTTCCAGGGTGTCTTTGACTTTTTCTGTGCAAATGTCAACAAAAATTGCAGAATTTTCCATATATTTTCTGTTACACATTGCTTTCCTATAAACACCTTGCCCACATACCTGCCCACCCTCTTAGTCCTTTTCTCCCCTGCTGTTGTTGTTATTGTTGTTGTTGTTGCTGCTGCTGCTGCTGCTGCTGTTGTTGTTGTTGTTGTTGTTGTTGTTGTTGTTGTTGTTGTTGTTGTTGTTCTTCTTCTTCTTCTTCTTCTTCTTCTTCTTCTTCTTCTTCTTCTTCTTCTTCTTCTTCTTCTTCTTCTTCTTTCTTCTTCTTCTTCTTCTTCTTCTTCTTTTTTCCTTTGGTGAGGACTGTACTGGAGATTAAGCCTATGGCCTTCATACTGAGCTAAGTTCCACCCTTGGGGGGGGGTGCAATTAGTTGGCTAAGTTGCTCAGGCTGCACTTGAACTTAAGATCTTCCTACCCCTCAACCCTCTGAAGTGCAGAAATTACAAGCTGGCACTATTATGCCCAGCTCACACTTAATTCAAGGTTGAGATTTCCGGAATGGCCAACCATCTGACTTCCTGCCAGTTATCTTCTGTTTTGGAAAGTTGCAGAACTTTCACTAGTGTTAATAGCACAGTAAGGAACTGAACAGCTCAGAGAGCTATTTTTGTTTATGCCCAAAGTAAAAGAGGCCAGATCAGAGACGGCAAAGATTTTGAAGTATCAGGAAGTTCCTGGAACCTGGGTTTACCCCTGATTTGCCTTTAGCAGTGTGGGAAAGTTCAGCCATTAGTTACAGAATCAACAATGGATAAATTGGGGTTGTCAAAGGGCATAAAGAGCACTGTGTGACTACTCTGTTGGTTTTTGTAATTGCTGAATATCCAGACACTGCAGATGTCAAGAATGCACCATAGTGGATTATATACTGTTTCCTAATGTTTTGGATCACCTGTGTTGTACTCTATTATATGCAGTCTAGTTCCCAAATGATTTCATTATTATATATTTTATCTTAGCTCTAAGTCCTGTATTGGTTCACCTCATTTTTCACAAACAGTTGTCTCCTCATAATGCAAGCCCATTAATAGGTCCTTTCAAGGTTGATTTGGGATCAGGAGATCTCCCTCAAGGAGATGTGTAAGAGCTGCAGAAAGAATGTGTTCACCTCTCAAGTATAGATTTGATAGTCACCAAGGCCAAACAACTGGGAAAGGTCAGGAAACAGAATTCTCATTTGACTGCTCATTGAACCTTACCTCCCACTTTGAGAAAAGCTATAATATGTTATAAAATGTGTCTGACATTTGCTGTTAGATTGTGATTTTTGAATATGTGGCAGATAATGGCAGTTTGTTTGTTTTTTGTCTAAGAATCGGGGTGGTTAAGTATATACTTTTATGTTCCACTTGGTTCTTTTTCAAATGTCAACACAAACTTTTATTCTTAAGCGATATTTTAGTACATATTTTTAAATCCAGCAAATAGTTGGGCATGTGTAAAGACTTTTTTTCACAAAATATGTTCTGAATCTTTGCTTATACTTAAAAATATTTTTAATAAACACAGGAAACTGTAAAATGCTCTGGCATTATGACAGGCTTATAGAGCTCTTCAGTTAGGCACTGTGTTACTTATGGAAATGACGAGGTTTTGCAATATCTGTTAAACTGTAACATGCTTGTTGTGTTCAGTGTAGAATGATGAATTTAATTAAAGTGTTGAGAGCTCCTGTTGTTTGTGCCATTCTTGCCTCTCCAAAAAATTAGATGGATATGTATGTGCTCTCCATCAATAAAACATATTTATTTTGAAAAATACAGTCCTTGTGGGCTGTCAGTCATAACCACTTCTAAGAGCGCTTTAAGAGCAGTGATATCAATATTTACAAAATGCAAAGTGAAGAAAAATACAGACAGTCATAGAACAGTACATGTTCTGTTTCCTGATTCCTTTCTTTCCCCAGTGTATTTATGGCCAGAACTTTATGAAGGATCATTTTGAGATATGAATAGAAACATGGGAATTTTGTACAATAAATACTGACAGACACTAATGACATCCCAGATGTAGTTGTTTTTCTTCCTAGAGTAAATTATTGTTTAAAAATTCAAGTCATTATTACAATTAAATGGGAGAAAGTGCCTGTATTTGGCTTTAAGGTCCAAAGCATTTAGGTTGTGTCCTTAGTAGGAACACTTAGTGACATAGAGAGGATTGTGTAAATCTCTCTGAGACCCTCTTGTAAGCTGTAAGACAGGTGTAATATCCACTTCACAGAATCATGTGATATGGTGCACATAAATACGTGCAATAAAAACTACCAGTTGTATGGGATTGTGTAAATTGGGAAGTAACCAGTAACCCTGAAGATTTTAAGGCAGTACTGATTTTTTAGGTTAGAACACATGTGGAACTTAATGAAATGTAATCAAATTCTATGTTCTAAAGTACTGTGTTAAAAGTAAAGCATGGAATTTCTTAGACATGTCAGAAAAATTATAATCCACTTTTCAAGAAAAAAGTGAGAGACAGTGTGAGCTCACTGGTAGCACCATAGTCCCTACTGTCAGTTACATGTTCTGCTGTTAACACTGGCAGCCATGAGAAATCAGTGTCTTGTGAGAGCACATCCTTTTCTGGTCTCCTGGACATCATGCTGTCAGGGAATATAGAAAGGTTTGGTTTTGTTTGACCCTCCTTACAATGCACTGCAGAGGTGCTAGGTAGAAAGGAACTGAATTAATGAGAACGGGGCTTAAACTAAGTAAGAATCTCACTTAGGGAAGAATGGTATTAAATTTGAAAAGTCCTGGCTTTAACTCTATATGTGGATGATTGCTTCTCCCTACAATTAGTTAACACCGCACCTTAATAATGCAGAAGACCCACTTAAGAGCGTTTTCCAGATGTATACGTTTCATAATTGTTTTTAAAGGAACTTTGTATTGGAAAGCATTACCTTTGTATTTAAATATGATGCCAGAAAATAAGAATTTGGCCAGCAGAGGGAGCAAATTTATGTAAATTGGGCTGTAAGAAAAATATGTGCACCAAAATAACAGTAAACCTTTATCTTAGAGCTTTGCAATATTCTCAAACCATGCATTGAGAGAAAAATGAAAAGAATACATTTTGGACCTTATTAAAATTTGTAGCAATTTATATTCTCACTGGTAGTTTGTAAAAAGAAAAAAGCAAGCAAATACTAAATAGGAACTGGTTTTTATTTGTTTGTTTGTTTGTTGGGTTAGTTCTATATGAAATGAAGGATCTGTTTTAAGCAAATGATATACATTTAATAAATTAGAACAAACTTTTAGTACTTGGTCCTGGAGGTCCAGAACACTCATTCAGCTGAAACACCTAAAAGGAGTATAACACCTGAAAGATTTATAAAAGAAATTATTGATGAACAAGACACTCTTAAGACTGTAATTCATAAATCAGTACATAGATATTCTGCCATATATATTGAATATGTAGTGTCATATATATTGAACCAGGAAATTGAAATATATTTAAGGAAGATGTTTTCACACTACATATGAAGCAAGTAGAAAACAAATGGTTTCTTCTTAACTCTAGTTAAAATATAAAGGAATCATAGTAACCTGTGCATGCTAATTTTCTGAGTATATGTAAATTGAAATGAAATTGTTCAATTCATGTTTTTGAAGCATTTGTTTAAGAAAGAAAATACATACTGTATTCAAGGCAATGTTCTAAGCATTTGGTAATGTAAAGATAAGCTATAGTTTACCTTCATATAATTTAAAATCTGGTAAAAGATGAGTTAATTCTAGTGTGTCAGAGTGTAGAGCAGGTGAGTACTGCAGAAGCTCAAGATAAACTTCTTTAATAAAAACTGCACCATTAAAAAAGAAATAGCAATTCTTCCTTACATTTGGAAAAATGTGTTTTGAGGCCATTAAGGCTTAGAAGTTTTGCTTTATAAAATAAGTTTAACTGTAAATTACTTGGCATTGTTTTCAGAGTAAAGAACAGTACCTTGGGGAAAAGATTCCAATTGATAAACATTGTTGATTCTTCACTGAAATATTGTTTGTTTTTCTTTTTAAATTATAATTGGAGATTAGGATAATGGGAAAAATAGATTTCTCAAGGTATTTTTAAACTTGAAAAATAACAACTATGTCATATAAAAGAATAAAGATTCTTTTAATCATTAACTATTTAGATGAAATTTTTAATATGACTGCTTTCTGAAAAATAAGTACTTTCCCCAGTACTTAAGATTGAACTCAGGATCTATAAATGCTAGGAACTTGTGACAAGAAAAGTCAGAAAGCCGTGCACAGGAGGTTGGATTAGCAAAGAAGCAAAGGTAAATGAAGAAAATGAGTAAGAGTAAAGGGAACAGAATGCAGGGAACAGCCCAGGAACCCACTCATTTGGGAAGCTGGGCTGCAGTGTGCCCAGTTCTGTCAAGTTACATAGCTGGAGACACCACGGCAAATACGTACAGTCCGTGTCGTCTGCTTCAGTCCAGGTGTGTGATGTACAGAAGCAAGCAGATCATTCCAGTACAATCTGTGAGTGTAGGACGCTGGATGTCAGATGGGCAGCACTTCTCAGACTAGAAGGGCTCTGCAGAAGCCTGGGGTGGGATCTAAGCTAAACCCTAAAGCAACAAGAGAGAGCCAGTGAGCCATAGGTGCTGTGGCCCTATTTAGAGAATAATGAAAGTCATTGACAAATAGCTAGAGAAAGGAACAAAGCTACTGGAATGTGTTCTCAGATAGTATTAACAAATATGTGGAATTGACTTTGTTATTGTGCATACTACATTGCCTTGTCACCTTGTTTCTTTCTTTCTATCCTCTTTTCCGGGCTTCTTATTTTCATTTTCTTTGCAAACCTGTGTCTCTTCTGCCTTTTTGTATAACATAAAACAATAAAACAAAAAGTCAGACAAGTATTGTTCCCAGGCTTACTTGACATGTACTCATTTAGCATTTACTCCCTGTCTTCAGAGAAATACCTCCCCCCTCCAAAACAAAAATAAAATCAAACAAAAAAAAACCACCTAGCACACTCATAAAGATCTCTGAGAGAAATTCACACGAAGTCATAACACATAAAATGTCCAGGCTAATCATTTGTCAGAAAACTGCACATGGCCATTAGGTGTTGTAGTTGGTTGAAAGAGATAAGCAGGAAGGAAAGAACAAACCTGTCAGAAGTTGGGATTCAAAGTTTCATTCATTTTTGTGCAAAAGGATACACCTTGAGGATACACTAATAAGTAAAATAAATAGATCACAAATATGTAAGTACCACCTCTTTTCTCTGGTATGAGAACCTGTAGATGTAAATGAATTCTAGAATGTATGATAGATTTTGTGAAATAGGAAATACTCCAAGGGAATATGGTAGGGGAACTTAATGAGGGGAAAAAATAAATATGATTTAGAAACAAAAAGAACATGTGTACAGTGGGTGGGGGTTGTGGGGTTGGTTAGGGATATAAGTAAAAATGAGAATTAACTTGTGTAGTATACTGGTACGAATTCCCCAATGTTGAGTGTGATTGTGAGCTATATGTAAAATGTGCCAACAAAGAATTCAATTAAAAAAAAGAAATGGGGATTCAGAGAGGCCTGATGAGAGGCGAAAATGGGAGTATGGGCCGAAGTATGCAAGACTGAGAGAGCAGAGAGAAGACAATGCAGAAGCACCTGGCTGGTGTGGGGAACAAGGCAGATGCCAGCCTGGCAAGAGATCAGGGGTGAGGTCCGTTCACGTTCCATGCTGCGAAGCTCACCACAAGATCAGTTTATGTATGTGTTCAGCTGCGTGGATGATAAAACAGGAGGCGACTCCTGTGAGCTTCATTTCTTGGGCTTCATCTTCTTGATAATGAAATAAAATTATTCCCTAACTTGGTAACAAATCTGCGTAATAGAACCCTTTTTTAATTTATAAACTAAAGGAGACAGATACTTCTTTTGCTAGGTCTGTTGAAGAGTAGGTGTTGTTGGCATTTGATTCAGAATGTAAGCACATTTGCAAAATTATAGAAAAAGAGAAGATTGCACTTTTAGGAAGGAGAATGGGGGTTATATCCTATGCCATTATTGAGTTTTCTGTAAATAGTTTTTCCTCTGGGAGCCACTTCTTTTGGTGCCTTATCTCAATCAAAATAGCTGTTGTCTTTCTCTGTAGCTTAGAGCAGTATTTTATTTTGAGGACCGTGTTAAGCTGTCTCAAGGCTAAATGTCATGCAGTTCAAGTATTAAGAGATCTTAAAAATATTCCTTCATAGGACATGAGCAGAGAGACCAGAAGTTCCAGGCAACTAATTCCATCTTTGAAGAGTAGGTGCCTTATTGATATTCATCAAGAGCATATAGACAATATCCTGACAGTTTATGTTTCAACTTGAAGAACTACTTACTGCTTTTCATTGAGAGCATTTCTCAATGTATGAGATATCCTATATGAATAGTGACTGAATTGAATAGTTACACTGTATAAATAGTGACTAAATTGCTTCTAAAATGAGAATATTGCTTTATTGAATGAGTTTTTTTTTGCTTAATCCAGCTACAGTTTACAGTTGTCATTAGAATTATAATAAATAATAATGATCAATGTTTGTAGGGTTTTTATCTCCAAAGAGTTTGCATCTGAATGTCTCTTGGAGTCACCAGAGATGGGTATTTGGCTTTCTGTCAAGAATCTCTACATGTGTTCCAGGCTGGCCCCTCAGAGCTTCCTTTCAGTATTTTTATGACCCACAAGCTTGTTTTACAGGAAATGCACAGAGCTGACAAGTGAAAAGGCTTTATAGTAGAGCTTCTTTTCCTGGATGAGTATTTGTGCCCTTGAGTTAGGCTTCCTGGTTCTATCACAGCCCTGCCACTTGCTAACTGTGTAACTGTGGATGAGTTACTTTTTTCATGGATTCACAGAAGTGTCTCCCTCAAAGGACTCCTGTGAGGCCTAAGTGAGATGATCATTATCATTTAGGTAGCAATTAAATACTATGATTAAATTTGACTTTCATAAATGCTAGTTGTATATTGTATTATTTAAAAATCATTAGGAACTTGTCCTTCTGGAAAGTTGTACGTGGTTATGTGTTAATGAGAAAATTATAAGCCTTTTTGGGGGCTGCTTTGTGCAAGTCTCAGGAGTAGACACTGGGACAGGAAAGGAAACTGTGGCATTTGCCTTCCTGAAAGTCACAACCACGGGCATTGCATTGGGGGGAAAGAAGGCAAATTACTGTAATGGGTGTTTTATTTGACATGGTTGATCAAGTACAGTAGTCCTGCTTTCTCCCTAGGGAGTTTGCTCCAAACCCCAGTTTCAGTGCCTGAAACCATGGATGTTACCAGTTATTTATAGTATGTTTTCTTCTCATACATACACACTATAAATTAGGCATAGTAAGAGATGAACATAAATAATAAAACTGAATACTTGTATAAAATAGATAAGTGTAAAAGTAATGAGTATTTTAGTATATTGTTAAAAGATATTTTTAGGGGCCAGAGATTTAGCTCAGTGGTTCTGGCGCCTGCCTTGCAAGCACAAGGTCCTGAGTTCAATCCCTGGTAACCACATACAATGCTGGGCGTCGTGGCTCATGCCTGTAATCCCAGCACTCGGGAAGCAGAGGCAGGAGGGTTGCTGAGTTTGAGGCTTGCCTGGGCTACATAGTGGGCTCAGGGCCAGCCTGAACTACAAAGTAAGACCCTGTCTCAAAAAAAAAAAAAAAGATATTTTTAGATGCAATATAAATGCATGAAAAGATGCATCTAAAGATGAAGCAGCTTCTTCACTGGCAGATGTAGCTTGTCCAGTAATTTTTATATTTTTCAAGTCAAACTTCCTGAGCCTGTGTAACAATCCTTTGTTTGATGTCACTTTGCTTCAGGGTTTCCCTTGCTGAAGTCTCAATACTTTGTGGTGCAACAAGTTTACATCATTTTGGAATATATTTGCTCTTCATATCTTCTAGCCACACTTAACTGTGTGCTTTTTCTATCTGAACTAAGTACTTATCATACACTGCAGCTGTAGCTTTTGCAGTTTGATGTATAACAGCAAAACAAGCATGAATTTCTTTTATCATCTTCAGAATTTTGTGGTCAGATTTGTTAGTAGCATAGATCTTAGCTACCTCTGCGTGTGATTTTTTTTTTTATCCTTATTACCTTGAGACTTTTAACCTTTTCACTGAAAGGAAGACTTTTGCACTTCCGTGGCATATTTGAATTACCAGCATTACTGGTCCTGTGCTTTATGTAGCCATCAATAAATGAAATAAGTGTTCCTTGAGCATGTGCACTGTGGTACTGAGACTATAGATAGCTACAGTGACAAATAGGCAGGTAGTATACACAATGTGGATACAGTAGAAAAGGAAGAATGGTAGACTTTGGTTCCGCACATACACACAGAAGACAGTAGAGAGGAAGGGATAGTTGACCTGTGCCTTCAAAGCTGAGCAACTATGATGACAAAATGCAGAGTTTTAGTATATGAAGGAACAAGTCCTAAAAGTTGGAGTATTAGCTGGCTTCTGTGGCAGCAGGACTCATTTGAAAGGTTGAAGGCAATTTAGCTCAGAGGTAGTGCTGAAGGTGTTGTTTTTTCATAAGTTAGTCTTTCCCTCTGTGTAGACTCTGGAGAAGCTGTGGATTTGTGCAGTATTGGCTAGAACCTAGTAGGGCCCTTTTTTACAGTTAGAATGGACAGTAGCCTCCCTTACTTACTGTTTCATTAAGTCTGAATTTCCATTCCCAGAATTTGAATGGTATTTTATTGGACATTTAGGAAACAGTATAGACTCCAAAATTCTCCAGTGCTGCAGAGTTAAATTTACACTAATATTTTGAAAACGGAAATTGATAGTGTAAGTTGTAAGACAAGATGACAGAAAGATTGTGAGTCTTATTTACAAAATTTTGACTGTGCCAAGGCCCTATCTTCAATGTGTATTATTTCAAAGAAAAGAAAATCTATGTCCTTTTCAGTTTTTAAGTCTGGAGATTATATAATCTAGGAAGCATAAAGACTACTTGTAAATGGGAGACATGTATTTCTCCCAAGACCAGTATCTTATTTGTGCAAGCAAACCTATACTGCCTATTAAAACCAGTCTTCCTCTAAAAGAGCTGGGGGGGGGGGCTCAGTATCACTGAAGGAGAATCTTCTATGCATTGTGCATTGTATATGATCTCGTATTAGAGCTACTGTTACTTAGCTTTAACATGATGATAGGTCAGAATGATGAATTACGTCTTAAGTAGTGGTAAAGGGAGCATTCTAATCAAATCCTGTTGGACTCTGTTGTTCTTTTTTCTGGTATATGCTAAATGTGTTTTCTTTGTTCTGTTTTCTTCTACCATCTTTCTTCAAATTTCTAATGGAGTTTGACCATGGGAAAGGTCTTAATGAATAGGGTTACAACAGTTAAATAAAGTTTAAGTTTTTCTCAGCTTATCAAGGTGATTGACATTGAATTCAGTACAGTGAATATCTATTTAGTGACACCCTTCCCGATATAAAAAGGGAAACACACTAGCTGCTTTGTTTTTATAAGATAAATGGATATTCAGTGCTTTGAATAGAAGCTTTCATATCATTATTTGATAGTCACAGTAGCATAATTTAATATTATTGAGTCTTTAAAGTACAGAGTCCATTGGTAGTTAAATAAACCAATTTAAGTTATCAGAGTTCTGCAGAATGGAAGAATGACCCCTTTTAAATAAAATCCACCACTTGCTTCATTTATTGGATGTAGACTGTTAGCTTAATTTGTTCTTGTTCAAGAAAAAGCCAAATTTTAAAATATATGGGTTTCCTGGTGGCAAAATAATTATAAGATTCGTCATTTGTCATTGTCAAAATTAACAAATTTTCCTGGATCTCATTGTTGATGAATGAGTGTTGTAATAAAATCTGCTTTCTTTGCCTTTCTTCCCCACTTTCTATTTTTATCTTTTCATTCTGTCTTGCTTTTTTGTTACTTCTGAATTATAATTGGGAACATCATCCCCCTCCCATGTTGTTTTACTTTTTTAACACAGTTCAAAACTAGACCCATAGGAAATTAGATCAGAAAACTAAAAATTATTAAGTGTCCAGTTTAAAGATTTAAGTATTTCATAGTCCTTAAAGTATATTTTTCTTGAGCATTTTCAGTTGTCAAGGAAAGATTATCTGAATCCAGGCCATGGACAAGATGGTGGTTAATTTTGATACAATTTAAGTGAACAAATCAGAGATCAGTCAGTGCCCCAATTGCAAGAGCTAAAGAAAAAATAAAAGACAGTAGAAATTTGTGTAATTTCAAAGTTTATGGAGGGGGCAGGAGGTCAGCGCCTCAGAGTAGGCAAAAGACAAGGACTCTCCAGCTCCATTACTTACTGGGTACACACAATAATTGGAGGTTGTATCAGTGATTTGGGAGCAGCAGTGATCCTATGTTGATGAGGATCTCATGCTGATGAGGGCTGAAAGGAGAATATTCCTGCAACAGAAGATGGGATGAATTAAACAGACAAGGAGCTTGTCCCTCCCCAGGTGAAACCTTTCTTTTTTGTATTACCGCTCTGTTCTTGAGGAACTAGGGTGTCTTCATCTGATGTAATCTTGTGCCTGAGAACCACAGCTTCATGACACCATTAAGGCCCCAAGGGTGACCAGAGGAAAAACAGAGTTATATTTCCCTAAGCAATAGCTGGCTCTCAGACAAGGCAACATTGAGCCTTGGACAGCTCTAGTCATATTTTAATTATGAAATGATTCTTCCCCAAAATTTATGTAGAATGGCTCTCGACAGTTTAACACTAGAATTTTTTAGGCTATTTGAGACTTCCCACACAGCTAACTAATCTTGATATCCTAGTGTGCCAGGATACTGCTAAACATAAAAAGATAGTCCTGGAAGAAAAAGGCCTGGCAGTAGAAGGGATGTGCTCAAATAGCTATAATTCAAGGGAAATGTAAGTGACACTAGCAATAGAAAATCTTTTTTGTGTATTCCTGGGTATTTCTAATGTATTTCTAGATTCATTTCTGGAGTATCAGAGAAGATACTGTAGTCAAAGTGGCAAGTGGAATAGATGGAAAAGAATTAGAAGAGGGAATGCAGGTTGGGAGTGAATATAAATCCCATAGCTAGATATGTTATAGATAGGTAGGCTAGTTAGACTTCTTGTAGGCCATTAGATAGGTCTGGCTCTCACAAAGACCTCCTGGAAGGAGACAAAATGGAGAACAGTCAAGGAGACCTTCACTGAAGGTCAGCATTACCAAAGGTCAACATTACTACCTAGTATGAATAGCACTGATTGATATTCTAAGTAGGCTTGCCTTTTAACCCACCCCTCCCAGAAAAGATCCCTTTCTGAAAATCCTTGTAGGCTTGTTACATGACTTGCTTTCCTATTGGATCCCCATTTCATCAATATTATCTAAGCAACTGTACTTGTTGTAATCTTATTGGTTGATCATAATTTTGTCCATTTTGTAATTTTATTGTACCAATATTACCTAAGTCCTTGTACTTGCAATGTTACTGGTTAACTATAATTTTGTCCCACCTTAAACCTGTCTCATCTCATGGCTTTGCTCCATTAAAGCCCCCCTGAGATGTGAGGTTAGGGGGCTCACCCATTTTTGGGTCCCCCTGGTGTCACACCTAGGCAGAAGCTTTCTTTCTCAATAATCTGTTCCTGCTCTTAACGTCCATTGTTCCCAGAATTCATTCTCTAATTTTTTAGAACACAAACTCATGTTTCAGATATCTAGTAGGTTGGAAGTTAGGCTTGCTGCCCTGTATTACATATACCACCAATTAATTTGATTCTCAAGATCCTATTATCTCTTTAAATGTTGAAACTCTATAGTGGCCTGTCTATATCCAGTGACTTACACTCTCAGGTTCAACCAGCCTTAGGTAGAAAATACTCAGGGAAAAATTGCATCCATGCTGACCATGTACAGCTCTTTCTCCTGTCACTAGCCCCTAAACAATAAAGCATGTCAGCCATTCATATGGCATCTACATTGTATGAGATATGACAAGTAATCTATGAATGATTTAAAGTATACAAAAAATGCGTAGATATGTCAGCATTCTCTTGCTGTGACTAAATACCAAGACAATCAAGTTATGAAGAATAAAGATTCATTTAGGTTCATTATATCAAAGGTTTTGGTGCATAATTGCTTTTCCTGTTATTTTGGTCCTGTGGGAGCACATCATAGGACACAGCATGTGGTACAGGAAACTCATCTTGTGGCATCCAAGAGGTAGAGAGGGAGGAAGGAAAGCCTGCATCCCAGCACCCCTTCAAAGGCATGCTGCCAATGACCTAGCTTCTTACACTGGGTCCTGTCTGCTTAAGGATCCCCAGCCTTCTAGCAGTGCCATTAGATGTGGACCAAGGCTTCAGCACATGGGCCTTTGGAGACATTTAGGATCCTCTTAACAGCCAATAATATGGAGATACTACACCGTTTTATAAAGGACCTGGGTATCTCAGGATTGTGGTATTCACAAGGGACCTAAAAGCCAAAACACCCAAAGGAACAAATTTGCATGTGTGTGTGTCCATGTGTGTGTGCACTTGCACATGCGTGCATATATGTGTGTGCTCACACATGTCTGTATAAATTAAATAACATACATATAAGGTTAAATAGCATACTTTAATTTAGAAATCTTGGAGTTCAAAATATATATGTTTTTAGACATTGGCAATCACTTTACCCTCTCCACTTAATAAATGTTGCCCTATAGTTTTACCAGTGTTTTCTTTTCCTATTTAAAAATTGTGTGATCTACTAAAATATTGGGTTGCCAATATAGGTTTAATTACCACTCAGGCAATTTATCCTGAGGTGATTAATAAACCACAGAATAACCATTTCTCTCCTCTACGTATAGCCCTGGTATTTTTGGAAACTATTTTTGTTTGTGCCTGATTGATTGCAGATAGAATGGAAATGGTTAAACAATCTATTAATTTACAAGAAATCTTTGTTCCTTTATTAAGAGCACACAAGATAACTAGTTTCCGTTAGAGTTTTCAATAACTTCTTGTACTCTCAAGATGCCACATGAGTCCTATAATTGCTTCAGTATTCAGAAGTTTCTGATTTAAAATGCTGTAAGAATATAGTTTCCTTTTTCCACTTTTTCCTACTTTTTCTCTGGTGTTTATTTTTTTAGGGGACACATCTAGACAAGGCATTTAATAAATTGAAGTTTTTATCAAAATTGAAGATTGCTTATATTTGTATCTCTTGGGTAACCAGTGATATTGAACATTTTTTCATATATGTATTTGCCGGTTATACTTCTTTATCTAAACTATAGATTTTTATTCATCTAAGATACTCATTTTTGGATTGGGTCTTTCAGTTTGGGAGGTATAAGTTTTTCAGTTCTTTATGCAGTCTACATATTAGTATTTTATTACCCAAAGTTAGACGCCCCCAATAAAAGATACAATCAAAAAATAACAAATAAAATGCATAGATGTTTTTCAAAAGAAGATTGCTTAAATTATTTTATTAAAACACATTTTTAGTTGTACCCCTCAATGAAAGAAATAATCTGAATGTCCACCAATGATGAATTAAGTTGTAATACATTTATATTTTGTAATGTTTTATAGAGTTACAAAATGAAAATAATATACACTAAAAATTTAAATAACTCTTTACTAATGTATTTGCATATTTGGGGATATATATAATGACATAGTTCTTCCTAAGATTGGTAAAAGCATAGATAGGCAGTCAAGGCAAATGATTATTAACAGTAGAGAATCAGAAATGGTTTCATATATTTGGTTATTTAGGACATGTAGTATGAAAGTGGCATTCCAAAGGGTGGAGGAAGGCTGGATTGTTTAAGAAATGGTGTTGGTACACCAGCAGAGGCTTGCTGTCAGCTGCAAAGAATAAGCCAGATCTTTAACTCGTTATCAAAATGAGCTCCAGATAGTCAGACATTTAAGATGAAGTTTTTTTGGCTCCAGAGAAAATATTAGTGATTTTTGTTTTGTTTTAAAGTGAGAAAGACATGACTCTTAGTCCAGAAATAGTGGAGGAAAACATTTAGAAGCCTTGAGAACTGAATGAATCTTGATGCTATATGTTCATGGTCGCTAGTTTAGGTTTTAACATGGTGTTAACAATTTAATGGTATTACTTTGCAGGCATTGGACTATTGCATGTGTACATTGAACAAAAGGTCCATTATCCACTGATATCAGCAATTGCATTTGTAATTTTCAGCATCTGCTCATTAACCATTTAACTCTGTTGCTTGAATTTTTGCATAGGCATATATGAATAATAATTTGTATATTTATTTACCTCAAATGAATAAATTAATGAGAAGTAACAAATCAGAAAAGTGAGAATGCACTGACATGTAGTTACCTCTGCACTGTGATGTAGGCAAGAAAGAGGGCAAACCTCATTTTATTTTACTCTCACCTGAGTGATATAAATATGCATTGATTTTATAATCAAGAATAACTTTTTCTGCATCATTCAAAAGTAATTTAGAGGGCCAGAGATTTCGTTCAGTGGTTCTGGCACCTGCCAAGCAAGTGCAAGGCCCCTGGTTCAATCCCTGGTAACTATATAAAACAATACCAGGTGTGGTGACTCATGCCCATCAGCAATCAGTACCACATACCACAATGCTGGGCCTGGTGGCTCATGCCTATAATCCTAGTAATCCCAGCACTGGAGTGGCAGAGGCAGGAGGATTGCGGAGTTCGAGTTTGTCTGGGCTACATAGAGAGCTCAGGGCCAGCCTGAACTACAAAACAAGATCCTCTCAAAAAAAAGAAAAGTAATTTAGAATTTTGGACGTCTAAGAGGTGTCATCACAATGATAGTATAGTTCTTTCTTAGCTATTCCAGCCAAGGACTCATTTAAAAAATATAACAGAAGCAACAGATTTTTACCAGGCTGCTAATAGTAAGTGTGTCAGGAAAGGCATCACTTTGTCATAGGTGTGCACAGAGA
Organism: Thryonomys swinderianus; assembly: GCA_004025085.1. NCBI lineage: Eukaryota > Metazoa > Chordata > Mammalia > Rodentia > Thryonomyidae > Thryonomys > Thryonomys swinderianus. The sequence goes on along the minus strand of PVIC010007605.1, from coordinate 14,831 downwards.
GTGCTCGTCCGGCTCTGTGACACCCAGGTGCTCATGCAGTGAGTCCTTGGGGAGAGCTTGATTCATGGAGACTTCTCAGGATATGGCTTTATTTCAAACCCCAACCATTTCATTCTGAGAAATTACTTATTTGTCATAATATAAGCACAGTTTATTTCATAGAGTGCAAAATGTTATGTGAAATGAAAGGATGAAGCAGGGATGACTGGAGGATCACCTCTGTAAGTCGCTTTCCACTGTTCCCTTGATGGGAAACCAGAAATACCCAAGTAAATACAACCTGGTGAGGGTAACTGTTAATCATCCTAAAACTCGGGTTTCGAGTGGAAGGAAGGAAGTTTCATAAAAGCCAAATTAGTTCCATTTATTCTACAATGAACACTAGATTATGTACTAGATTACTCTTACTGAATCTAATAAATGCCTGAGCTGGTAGATAGATAGTCATTAGAATTATAATCCAGTTAAAGTGAAGAGCAAAATAAACTAATTTTAATCAAATTTACTTCTGTTTCTCTTTTCTTATTACAGGTTACAGTAATGAAAGGCAGTAATAGAAATAAAGATCATTCAGCAGAAGGAGAAGGTGCTGGAAAACGACCAAAAAGAAAGTGTCTTCAGTGGCATCCATTGTTAGCGAAAAAACTTCTTGACTTTTCAGAAGAGGAGGAAGAAGAAGACGAAGAGGAGGATATTGATAAAGTAAGTGTTCAATTCACTATAGAAGTTTCTAGTGTAGTTGAGCACTCGTAATCCTCTAGAAACTCTTGTGAACATCTGTAGTATTAAATGATTCTAAAAATCTATATAAATTGAATCATATTTACCTACCTGGTTTACATTTTTACTTGATTACTTTTTAGTATCCCATCAACTGAAGTTTTGTAAGTAGCAGTGAGATGGGGATGCTTATGAAACTTCCTGTGCTCACACAGCACCTGGCTTCTCCGTTTCCAACCCAGCTGGGCTACCACAGGCCATCTGGGGGCTGCTGTCTTGATCTTCACTGCTGTGCCCTTCATAGTATCTGGCTGCCCTTGTCCCACCAGCCTCTGTGGTCACTGTCTTCTCCAAGTCCTGCTCTCTGGCCTCATGTGTGCTCAGTGAGCATTTGTTTGGAAAGTGACACAGCGATGCAAATGACCTAAGAAAACCACACCCTTCAAGTCATGGCATCACTAGCTGCTCATCATCCATCCGGTCTTACTATAAGAGGTCCTTTCTCACAGAGACAGAGCCTAATCATCATCAGGTGTCTCTTCCACCCACCTCATCCCAAATCAAAGGATTTCTTTCAAAGCACTTACTGCCATTTACCACGTATTTAGCTGTGCACTTCTTCCTGTCTGTCTTTTCAGACCAGAGGGTTTGCCTCTCTCGTCTTCTCTTCTTTCCTCAGAACTGAACATGGTTCCTGACAGATAGTACTGAATCAGTATGTGCTGAGTGGAAGAACAAATTTGTTCATATTTTGTGTCAGTTTACAAATATTACAAATGTTTTAGGTATTTTAGGCCTTCAGCATCTATTCAGGCTTTTTTCTTTGGCTTTGGCCAAAGAAAACTCCCTTACCCCAACTCAGTAGGAATTATGAACAGTTTTCTGTTTCTTAGTTATCATCTCTGAGATACCCTTAGTATCCATTATTCTACCCTCAAATGTTGATATTCTCTGAGTTTCTAATTCTAACTTCTGTCTCCACCCTGAATTTTTCTCCTTACTGGAAACTCATGTTTCAAACTATATACTTGACATAGCCCCTTATACATAAACAAGGAATCTCAGTTTTCAGTATATTCAAAACTAAGCTTTTGTTTTCAGGGCTTCTCCTACATGAACCTTTGATGAAAGTGAAATCCAGATAGTTTTTCATGTTTATTTTGTTATTTGTTTCTATTGACTTGTTCAGTCATTTTCAGTTAAAGGAATAATACTTGATAGTAGTCTACATTTGTTTTGATTGCCATACCTAGCAAAATTAAGAGTTGGCAGTCTAAGTCAAACTAAACGTTTCTCATTGATCCATGCAGTCAAAACCACTAGTCTGTAGGATTAAATGAGTGACTCAGCATTGCACAGCACGTTATTTATGAAATGGCTCATATTTTCCACAACCTTATTTCCTAAATCCTATTTTCATCTTTCATATACAATGTTGTGGAATTTTATATTGATGTTCAAATCAACCTTCAAGCTTTAATCCCTGTTAGTTTCCTGTGTCCCTCCACTGACTGACACATTCTAGTTCATCTTTGAAAATTTAAGTCCGACAGTGCTTTTTCCTAGAAGAATTTTAACCCATCCACTATAGTGCTTCACTAGCTCACTGGTTCTTTGTTGGAATCTTCACTCCTTTTTAACATATTTGTTTTATGTATTTCAGCTCTCTCAAAACAATGAACTTTTTTTTTCAAAACAATGAACTTTTTTTTCCAGATTTTAGCTTGTTTTATAATTTAATAAATGAATCAAGTTATTCTTTTTTTTTTGAGACAGCGTCTCACTTTGTAGTTCAGGCTGGCCCTGAGCTCACTATATAGCCCAGGCAAGTCTCAAACTCAGCAATCCTCCTGTCTCTGCCTCCCAAGTGCTGGGATTACAGGCTTGAGCCACCAGTCCAGGAACTGTGGTGTGTGATACTGATTGCTGGTGGGTGTGAGTCACCACGCCAGGTATTGTTGTATATGTTGTATGTGCTTACCAGGGATAATCTTTGCACTTACTAGGCAGGCACCGAAACCACTGAGCTAAATCTCCAGCCCAAGTTATTCTTTTCTAACAGGAAAATATAATTACTTCCTAATTTTTTCTTAGCTTTTTAGTTTCAGAATGCCAAATAAATATTCCTTGAAAATGTAAATCATTAAATGAGTGTATACAAAGTGGGGAGAGAAATCTCTGAACTATAATCCCTATTTTTTGTACATCAGACAGCTATGACATTAAGATTTTTCTGTACAATTTATATTTGAAGATAATTGATGGTTAATTGATTGCATTTGCAATATTACTTTTTAAAAGTACCAAATTGGATTAAACAAGTGATTTTTTCTAGTATGATTTTTTTTTTCAGGTGTGTCCAATCTTTCAGCTTGCTTGGCCCATACTAATTGAAAGTAAATTGTCTTAGGCCATATATAAAATATATGATATAGTTACTATATGTGAATATTTTTTTATTTTTCCTATTTGTTATAATGTCAGAGAGAAAAAGAGCACACAAGCAGCCAGCATGCTCCAGGCTAAACACACCTGTAGAGTGTCTGATTTAACAGGTATCATAGGAAAGGAACACGGTTGCCTTGTAATGTGGTTCTCACAGCTGTCTCATCAATACTCCTTGGGAACTGGGTAGACATACAAATTCTGTGGATTCACTCCAGATCTACAAAATCAGAAACTTTAAGAATAGAACCTAGCGATCTGTGTTTTTACTGGATTTCAGGGATTCCCAAGCACATTCAAATTTAAGAACTGCATCCCTGAAGCATAATACAGACTAATGACTATTTTGATTCTTCTTCATTTTTAAATATAGAACATGAAATTAAAGAAATAGTCTTGGTCAGCATTCTGGATTTCTGCTCATGGTTTCATCATTTCCAAGAAACATAGAATCATAGCTTTAGAAGATATTTTAGAATCCTATTACTATATTTTCTGAAATTCTCTAATCAGAGATGTGCTTTAAGACATTTAATCTGGCAGTTTCATGCAGCACATGATATGGAGAAAATGAAAAACAGAAAGATTAGACCACTGGCCAAAGTAGTTACTAGGAATGTGGTGGCAATGAGAATTATGGACACTCAAAGCTTTGTAGGAGCCCCTGAAGACCTTGAACAATGATTCAACAAAATGCTTAGGAAAAGGAAAATTCAAACCTAATTTTGCAGGCTTAAGTCTAGAGGAATTTGTTCCTAACACAATAGCATTTCACTAGATGAGACAGCTTGATATTTACAGGCTTAAATATGTCCTGCGTAAGGCTGGGGATTTAACTTGGTGGTTCCAGCATCTGCCTGGCAAGTGGAATGTCCTAAGTTTGATCCCTGGTAACTAAATACTACATTGCTGACTGTGGTGGCTTATGCCTGTAATCCCAGGACTTGGGAGGCAGAGGCAGGAGGACTGCTGTGAGTTTGAGACTGGCCTGGACTACCTACTGAGTTCAGAAGCAGCTTGAACTATAAAGAGAGACCCTCTCAAAAAAAAAAAAAAATGGATGTACTGTGTAATTCTTTCAAATAATTGTGTTTTATGTTTATTTTGATATTTTATGTCACCTCCGCTTACGATATTTATAAAAACATTGCATCATCTATATTAGCTTTTTATAATCTATTTTTATATTAAACATCCTTGTACTATTTCCTACAGAAAAGCATGTCCTAAAAGGGAGAAAAAGCTAATATTGATGCATTTTATATGGATGATTTTCATACCCATAAATCACAAAATGTTTACTAATTCAGCAATTAGTTATTAATACTACAACATACAAGTTAAATTGTATGGTTATAGAGGTAAATAAAGAAATTTTTGTCCTCAAAAATCTCACTACTTGAAGAATACAAGCAATTACAAAATATAACAGAAATGCTATAATAGGATGTACAAGTTGCTATAGAAACTAAGTAGGATGTATCATAAGTTAGTTACCAACTACCAACAGTGATTGGTGATTTTTAAACTTTTTTTTTCAATTCATTAGGTGTATCTAAGAAAATAATACACTGTGCAAACAAAAACTAATTGTTAAATCAAGATTCTTCTAGGTGTGTTAAACTGTTTGGCTTTTGTTTGATAATAGGTTCAACTTCTTGGGGCTGATGGCCTAGAACAAGATGTTGGTGAGGCAGAGGATGATGAATTGCCAGAACAGCGAGCCCGTAGACCAATGAATGCATTTCTTTTATTTTGCAAACGCCATCGCTCCCTTGTCCGTCAGGAACATCCCAGGCTTGATAACCGAGGTGCTACCAAGATTCTAGCTGATTGGTGGGCTGTTCTCGATCCAAAGGAAAAGCAGAAGTATACAGACATGGCCAAGGAGGTAGGTTACAGTCACAAGGTGGCTGTGAGCAACCAGTCCTAAACTTTCACTCAGCATTTTTTTAGGTGTAGCAATGACAAGATGAATTTTGAATCTCTGATGTTAAGTAAAAATATAAGAGTTTTCTTTATTCCTATTCCAAAGTGTTTCACCTCCACTTTGAAAATGCTGAAGATACCAATAGTAACTTTTTGACAAGAAGGTGTTTCTTCATTTTCTGTTGTGATAGGGGATTGATTGATTGATTCGCTATAAATGGAGATCTATTTATTATGACTGGTGATTTTTCCTGTAAGTTCTTCTGGGAACTCAGCTTTTGCTGTTAGAAAATTCTTATGGGAAAGATGACAATCTTAGGTTACTTCTATTATGGAAAAGTCTTGATCTACTTGTGATCTTAAGTGTTCTGTTACCAGGTTTTGTGTGTGTGTGTGTGTGTGTGTGTGTGTGTGTGTGTGTGTGTGTGTGTTTGAAGCTCTGGATCTCAGCTTTTGTTTTTAATTTTACTAAAATGAGGAAGTTGGAGAAGGATTTGTTTGCCTACTGGGTCTAACATTTCTGATTTTGTAATGAACACAATTATCATGAAATATGCTTTGACTGATTTTTGTTCTAAAAGTGGTACAGCACAAATATTTAAAACTAATAAATAAATGACAGTAGAATAGGATGTGCTGTGACATGTACATGCATGTAAGCACTGTAGGCTATAGTTGGTGAGAAACATTTCCACGTAGGAAGGCTATACAGAGGTATGACATTAATCATTTGCAGATTGGTGACAGTTACTAAATTTCTTCAAAAGTTGTACTGCTTCTGTTTCTAAATAAATCTGGAATAATTGTGAGACTGTATTGTACATTTAAATATACTACAAGTGGATTTATTTTCAAGTAAGCTATATAAGCAAAAAAATACCATCAGAAATCATTTTAATATTTTTCAGTTGTAACTTAGAAGAGATCATGATTCATGAAATCCCTGGCACCCAAACATTTGATTAATGTTTGTGAAAAAGGAACCATCAGGGAATAAAATATGTAACTTCAAGATATTTTATTAGACATCTCAGTATGTGGAAAATAATACTTCTAAGTTGCTCTGGTGTTATTGAGTTTTTAATAAGCTAACATCAAATGTTCAGGGAAATTTGAATCCAGAGTAAATGGTTAGTGTAGTCGCTGAGTAACTAATGATCATACAAGTCTCTAGGAATTGGCTACTGTTAAAAATAGAATTTTAACTGTGTAGCCCATCTGGAAAATTTAAAATCAATTTTAGCTACCTCTGTGATTTTAAATGTTTCGATAGATTTCCACTAGCCTAACAGTAATTAACCGTAAAACTTTCTCATTAAATAGCTTTACATCCTTTCATAGTTATGCTTATATAGTAAAATAAACAATTACCTGAAATCTCACAGGGAACTGTATAAGCTTCGTATAATTAAACACTTGAGTTTGTTTTTGGATTGCTGTTTTTAGATACCATGTAGCATATCCCCGTATATTGTTAGCCTTTTCTTAAATACTGTTAATTTACAAACTCAATAGGTGGCCACTTCTGAGAGGTGGAAGTATTATTTTTGTACAGGAAATCCCTTGCTAATTACTTAATTAGGATCACAATATTTGCCATGGTGGTACCATAATGAAATCTGTTAAGGGGCCCCCTGCAATCTAAAAGTGAAGACCATAATGTCACACATTGCAGCTCACTTTATTTATGATTGTTCTTATGAAAAGTTGCCTCACTTCAGCCACAAAGTGCAGACCATTCAGCTGCTTGAAATTATTGCACAATTGGTCTCCTGTGAGGCTTCATACTTCTTTCAAACTACTAAATGATTTCACAGTGAAATATGTAATTGTTTTGGCGCTTTTTGTTTTATTGCACCCATTTTATTGCAACTCTAATTGTAAAGTTATTTTAACCAACAAATACTTAAGTGGCTTCAGTATACTAGGTTTTGTGGAGTTGTTAATGATAAATGCCAATGATAGATACAATCTTTGTTACACATTCCCCCATCGCTTTTAAAACTGTTTTAGACATGTATCCTTTTAATGTTAGCCCCCCAACTTTAAATACTCTTTATTAAGTGTAAGACATGCCCTTTTAGCATAGTGCGTGTGTAGCTGAATGCTTACATGAAATATCTATCTTGGCATTTTTAGCTGAGTGAAAAATTATAATCACGCATGTTAAGCATTGTCTAACAAAAGGAATACATCCTGAGAATTTGCCATTAGGCAACTTTGTAATTCTACAAAAATCATAGGGTATTTACCCCTAAGACATTTATGATATCCCTAGGTGATAATCTATGAGACTACTACTGTATAATGCAATCCATAATTGACCAAAACAGTGTTATGCAATTTATTTCTTTCTTTTTGATTTTTACAAGAAACATTTATGAGTATGAGTAATAATAGAGAAATTCTTTATTTTAACCTACAAGTCCATGAAAATTTCCTGACTGTTCCTTATTTCTGATTTTATTACTTTGGTGCATTTGGTAAAATGAAATACCCATTCCAGGATTTGTCATTTTCTTGAACTGTTGCTTTGTTCTAATTTGCACTGTTGAGCTGTTAAGGATGGTTGAATAAAGTATCTATGTCTTCTGATGTATGTCATTAAAGCAATAATTGGTTTTTAAGTTATACTGGTTGTAAGGATATTGCTAGAATAATTAGTTGTAAGGATACTGCCTGGCACCTGCACTTGTGATTTAAACTGGTGATTTTAATCAATTGAAAATAAGTTTAAAGGATCACACTATTTATGGTGTGGATGCATAGTTCAGTGATAGAATGCTTACCTAGTATGTAAGAGGTCCTGCCTTTGGTCCCTAGCACTGTAATAATAATGATAATGATTATAACAATATTCAGGTGTTACTTTAAATGATAGTATAAGCATTTAAATATTACTTTATAGTGTCCAGTTATTTTATGCTTATCTATTAATCTTCAAAACAGTCCCATGATTATTTTATAAAACTAAAGATGAAAACCAAAAACATTGACTTTCTAAGCAAGTGGTAGAGCTCAGTTTCTCATACTAACTTCTCCCTTCTTAAATCTTTTTGTATTTTCACATCCGTAAAATGGCAGTGAAGATGCTTGCCTTCCCAGGGTAAATATGAGATGTAAGTAAAAAATGTATGTACAAACATTACATTTAATACTGTGCAATAGTGGTGGCAATCCTATGGCACAGACACTGAAGTGAGCCATGTCATTGAAAGCTCTGAAAGGTTCACCACTACTACTCTATACAAATGTTAGTTTTAAGAGTAATATCTGATAAACAACTTTGTTTCTCTTTGATAACTTCCCTCCCTAATGATTGACTGATATTTTCATTATAAACTTTCAATACGTTGAAGGGCTTATAAAATGCAAAATTAGTCTTTGAAACATACAATGAACAAAACCCAGTAAAATTAAATATATCATTTTTCCACCTGACGCTTCATGTCCAGTATGATTGATAGCCTTTCACAATTGTTGAATGAACTATTTGAGTTAGGAATATTAATTTATTTGCTAATTGTTCAGTAAATTTTAGAGTGGGTTTTCCATCTTCAGTAAGTCAACCATCCAGACAACCCCAGAACAGTGCTAAACCAATCTGTGAAGTTTTTCTTATTCAAGTTAACATCGCAATTCACTATCACAAGGACTCAGCACTCATGTAAGATGTTGCTATAGTAAATCCTTACTTGGAACTTGGAACTTGTGATCGATCATTCAGAGGGATGTGAGTAAAATTAGCCATTTGAAAAATATGCAAATTTTTGCTATCAACTATGTTTATGGAATAAATTTTAAAACACAACTGGAAGACAGTGGGTAATTTATCTTTCATTAATATTAGGGTGCTTTCTAGATCAAATTTTCATTTATGTAAATTATTTGGGAAAGTATTTAAGCTTGAAACCTCTTTTTTTTAAAGTGACATAATGGGTTGTCTTTTATAAAGTCATTGGCAAATATAAGGCAAAAAGCTGTGAGCCGGGCGTGGTGGCTCAGGACTGTAATCCCAGCACTCGGGAGGCAGAGACAGGCGGATTGCTGAGTTCGAGGCTTGCCTAGGCTACATAGTGAGCTCTGAGCCAGCCTGAACTACAAAGCGAGACCCTGTCTCAAAACAAACAAACAAACAAACAAAAAGCTGTGACAAAAGGGTATATATTTAATATCAGTATTGAATAACAAAGGAGTCAGTAACTGAATTACTGGTTTATTACTATTACTAATGAAATAGAGTGATGTTTGGGGTTCCAAAGAAGGAAACTAGTGTTGACAAGTGTCTTGAACAAGTCAGGAATGATGACTGCAAAACAAGTTTAATGTAAGCTATCTTATTGGTTGGAAATTTACAGAATGAAATTATAAGGTATGAGGTGAATTTTTATTGTAATGGGAGGGAGAATTTTGAAAATTGATATTTTAGAAAAAATTTAAGAGTCTTCTGCAGAAGTCCCAGTGCCAGCAGCCTGTGATGGATGTTTTTGGGGGTGAGTGAGTACCCTCTCATCTCTAGCACGAGCAGACTGGCCCTGGGTATCTGGAGAAGTGAGACAAATCTCTTTCCCACTTCCAGTTCTGTGACGATACATTTTGCCCACATGATTGACCTGCATGCCAATATTTTCTCTTGGCTGTTTGCTTCAGACTCCATACCAAATCTCCCCTCTTTCCTCCCTTACTCAGCCTTCTCTGAAATGTTTTTCCTAACATCTTCATCACAACAAATGATTAAGTCTTCCTGGTGACTCTCACAACTAAACGAGAGACAGTGGTTGAAGAGGTGCCCAGTTCCAAGGACAGAGAGGGATTCGCACACCCTGGGGCTCTTCCGGCCTCCTCCCTTACTGGGTGCTCTTACATCACTTGTGCTGACCTTCATGTTTTCACATGGATTTATGGCATCTCCTTCAAAGCTTTAAACTTCTTAAGGAGAGGATATGCTTAACCTTTCTGCTTAGTGAGCACTTGGTTGAGGGTGCATGGGTATAGTCCAGTGGACTCAATTCCCTCCACACACATGTGCACATACACATACTTGATCGAACAAACATTTGCTTTATATTGAATTTTTTTTTTTTTGAGACAGGATCTCACTTTGTAGTTCAGGCTGGCCCTGAGCTCACTATGTAGCCCAGGCAAGCCTCGAACTCAGCAATCCTCCTGCCTCTGCCTCCCAAGTGCTGGATTACAGGCATGAGCCACCACACCCGGCACTGTGGTGTGTGGTATTGATTGCTGGTGGGCGTGAATCACCACGCCCAGCATCGTATGTGGTTACCGGGATCGAACTCAGGACCTTGCGCTTGCAAGGCAGGTGCTGGAACCACTAAGCTAAATCTCCGTCCCATATATTGAAGTTTTATCATTTATCTTGAGTTAATGATATGCAGAGTTTATACTATGATAATGTCTCAGAGTATCGGCCCACATAGTAAGTTCCCAGTTACAATTTTCTGTAAATCCATCCATATCGGAGGTTTTTTTCTTGCCCTGTGTTACTGCACTCACAAGTAACTTGCCCTTTTACAGACCATTGCAAAATCTGAATCAGGACAAGGCCTAAAAGACTATATGTGAAAAAACGTGTTATTTGTGGATTGTAGCAAATCTGAAGGCAGGGACTCTCTAATTTATGCTCTTCTCTGTCTCCAGTGTACTTAATATCTAGTCAGTACTATTAGAGTATTTTCAGTGAAGGTGGGCAGAAAATGTACAAAAGAAAGAGACGTGACTGTGGTGTGATTGTTACCACTTTCAGTTGTCTTCAGTATGTGCTCCCCATCATGAATTAGTGTAAGCTGCTCTTAATTAGTATCATCAGCTGTGCTCTAAAAATAGTTGCTACTGGGCTGGATATTTAGCTCACTGGTATGGTGTTTGCCTGGCAATCACAAAGTTCAAACTCCCACACCCCAGGAAACATAAATTATGCTGACAATAATTCATTTATAAGGATGACAGGCTTATCATTTCCATTACTCTTACTGAATTTCACTGAAACAAATTACTAAATGATTCATACCAAGATGTGACATCTTACTGGGAAAGAGCTTATCTGGCAAATGAACATGGGAGGAGTAAAAGGGACATCTCAGAAATGAGAAATTTGAGTGCTAATGATACCATCCAGCACCTTTCACAACCATAACTTTCTTCTCTAAAAATGTGCACTGCCAAAAAGGATAATTTTATTTCTAATGACAAATGTGTTAATAAATTTGTTTGAAAGCCCTCTGTCACCTTATAAAATAGTGACCTTTGTCCAGTCGACTGTTCATTTGATAAATCCAGTCCATGTGCCTTTGGTAGGGCACAATAATGATGCATGTGTCTGCTACTTCCTCATGCTACCATTTGTCACTTTTTACTTACAGACAGCAGGAAAGGCTATTTGTCTGCCTTGGCTTAATATGTAGATCCCTCATGCATGTGAATGTGCTGTGGTAGTATGTCTCTTATGTCACTCGATGCATTCAAGTACATTCTGATATATAATGATAAATTCTGATTCAGTGTTGGCCTTGTGTCCCATTTCAATTATTTTAGTAAGGAAAATGAGATTGTATCTTGGATATTTTTATGTTTACTTTCTATGAATCATTAGGTTAACATATATTCTACAAGTACAAAGAGAAATCATTTCTGAAAATTTAACTGATATAACTTTTGTCTATACCATTTTCTGTTAGTGTATGATTATGTACATTCCAGTTTTTATATACATAACTTAAAATGAAGTAATTATTTAGATTGCATATTCTTTGCTTACCCTGATGTTGATAGGGACTTTTTTCTATCAAGATAAGTTTAAAGCTATTTGGAATTTGTACTAAATTAACATCACATACCACATATCCCATTACAATTTTAACAGAGAAGCCTATAAGATCAAAAGAAATGAATACATTTAATAAAATATTTGATACTTATAATGTATTAAGTTGAACATGCAGAGTACGTTTTCCAGATAACACAACTTGAAAACACATAAAGAACATGAATCATTAATGTATTTCATTTAATGTTATTCTCATGATAGATGAGAGAGGTAACAGAGTTGGAAGAAAGAGTAATAAAAGAAAGCCATTGAAGAATAAAAAGGAAACAAGGACAAAGAGGAATGTGGAGGTTGAAACTTATAAGACTTGAAGCTTGTGATGGAATAATTGCAGTATTACACATCCAAGTTCCCACAGCTTGCTCATGTGTGTTCCTTATCAAACGCTGGCAAGTGCAGTTATATTCTGTAGATGGAGAAATTGAGACTGAGAAAGAAAGGGTAGACAGCATAATTTCTGCAGCTTACTACAGCGAAGATGCATTTTGATCCCACATTGTTAAAGTCTATTTCTAGTGGCCTCTCTCTCTGCATGGCCCTGTGTCTTAAGTAACTGAAAAGCTATGTGTCAGTTGGCCTGTTTCCTGTTTCCTGTTCTTGGTCCTGGTTCCTTTATCCCATAGTTGACTCTTTTGCCTGCATTTGTCTTACTTGTACATCAAAGCATAGATTTTTTTTTCTACTATTTTTAGTAAATTAATTAGCGAGCAGAATCTGGTACCATTGCTGCTGTTAACTCACACTCTAACGTGCACATGAAGCTCACTTTGAAACAGGTGCTATGCTATGCACACTGTTGACAGTAACTCAAGCATTGATGATATTGTTCTGTTTTTTGAAGCCCAGAGAGATCACCTCTTCCTGAGCTTGGAATAGCCTGGTATAGAAGTGCCAGGATTTGAACCTGACCTTTCATGTCTCCAGAGCCCTCAGTTCTTACTATTACAACTCCATCTCTCCACCAGTATCAGACAAGTTTTTGAACACTGCAAAAGAAATGAATGATTAAGAGATACAAAGTATATGTCTTTTGTACCTACATGTAGTAATAACTCCATGTCCTGTCTCATAGCCCTGTGGTGATTTAGTCATTTTCTTTAGGAAAGCCCTAAAAGTCATTGAAAGTATTTTTCTCACTCATTATCTAAATGGATAAATAGGATAAATGTTACTGCAACTTTTTTCAGTCGGTAGATTAATTAAAATTTGCTCCCTGTTCTTTTATTTATAGTATAAAGATGCATTTATGAAAGCGAATCCTGGCTACAAATGGTGTCCTACCACAAACAAGCCTGTGAAGTCTCCGACACCCACTGTCAATCCTCGAAAGAAACTTTGGGCATTTCCAACTGAGTCTTCAAGAGACTTGCCAAGTCCCAAGAAAGTGAAGACTGAAGAAATGCCCCAGCTGAACTTTGGCATGGCTGGTGAGTTTAGTCACTATTTCTATCTTGTCTTTAAGTACAGAGTGATACTAGTCGGTATTTTTAATAAACATTACAGAGTTGGGGAGCAGTGTATGGTCAGTGTGAAGCTGTCGTAGAATCATAGCATGTTTAACACACTGGAAGATGATATACAGAAAATTTATATATAATTAAGGAACAGAGATTCAGGCCAAGTTATAAGTACATGTGGATTTCTGAAGTTGACTATATGAAAAAGAAGGGAGCAGTATGAAGACTGTCAGGAGCCCAGGGAATTTTGTCATGTTCACAAAATAGCTTATACATACTGTTAAGCTGTCCCAGTAAGCACCTTGCTTATCATGGATGGCCATATAGGTCATCTGAAATATGGGTACAGAAATATGAACAGTTCCATCATGCCTCAGGTGGATCTAGAAGTTCTGTCTTATAGAGCTTTACCTTCCTCTCCCCTCTTCCCATCCACATTCCCGTGGGGGCTAAGCTAATTTAAAATTCTAGACAGTTCCATTTAATGGGAGACCTTTAATATGCTTTGGGTGGTATGAAATGCTCAAGCATTTATTACCATGGAATAAAACATTTATATTCACTCTCCAAAGGACTATATCTTCTCCAAGTTTTGCAGTGTGGCAATCAGAGGAGGAATTTGTCTGGGTATGATGACATGAGTGTAATCCCAGCTATTCAGGAGACTAGGGCCAGAGAACTGCAAGTTCATAGCTGTCCTAGGCAACTCAGCAGGACCCTGTCTCAAAATAAGAAAGTGAAATGGGCTGAGTGTGTATCCTGCTACTCCAAAAAGATGGCTTTGCCACAATGAAATTGGAAGACTGGGCAGGACTGAATTAGTGAAGTTAGTATTGAACCATAGGGTTCTCTTTCATATTAGGGGCAGCTTTTATTTAAAACAAGCATGCTAAATCATTTTAAAAAAATCAAGAAAGGAAGTTGACTGATTTCGTAATGACATATTTTTTCAAGTAGCTGGTAGAACTAACAAGATTTGAGAGTTCAATGTGTGATTCATAGTATAAAATGTATGTCAGTATTTTATATAAATGGTTAAAAATGAAGCTTAGAGCACTGGTGGCGTTCTGGGGACACAGAGTATTCAAGTGATTGTTCTGTGGGTGTAGGTAGTATAATTCCAGATAAGATCCCAAAGAATCACAACATAGAGATCTGCTCTTCTCTTAATACATTAGACAATTTTAGCTTCAACCCTCTTTTACTTAGATAAGCTTTATGAGCTCCCTGGATTTCCAAGATCCTTGATTTGGAGAATTTTCTAAAATGTTTTATTATCATCACTAAAAAGTGGAATACAGATGGCCAGCTTTTAAACTGAATTCTTTTTTTAATCATTATTTAGTATCTTTTGTTTTGTTTTTCTCAATTATAAGTCTAAGTTATTATACGTAAGATTTTTTTTGTTGTTGTTTTATTTTGTTTTGTTTTGTTTT
>PVIC010007604.1:0-50344 GCA_004025085.1 Thryonomys swinderianus | reverse complement strand
GGGCCGGAGATTTAGCTCAGTGGTTCCGGTGCCTGCCTCGCAAGCACAAGGTCCTGAGTTTATCCTGGTAACCACATACAATGCTGGGCGTGGTCACTCATGTCCACCAACAATCAACCAGCAATCAGCACCACATACCACAGTGCCGGGCGTGGTGGCTCACGCCTGTAATCCCAGCACTCGGGAGGCAGAGACAGGAAGATTGCTGAGTTCGAGGCTTGCCTGGGCTACATAGTGAGCTCAGGGCCAGCCTGAACTACAAAAACGAGACCCTGTCTAAAAA
Source organism: Thryonomys swinderianus (assembly GCA_004025085.1). Taxonomy (NCBI): domain Eukaryota; kingdom Metazoa; phylum Chordata; class Mammalia; order Rodentia; family Thryonomyidae; genus Thryonomys; species Thryonomys swinderianus. The sequence goes on along the minus strand of PVIC010007604.1, from coordinate 50,061 downwards.
AAAAAAAAATTAAGAACTAAGGATCTGCCATGGAGAAAGTGGATTAAAATTATGTGTAACAGTGTGGGTGTGGTTGAAATTGGGTGATTTGATCCAGTCCTTAGAGATGGGTGGAATCTCATCTCTAGAGATGGGTGGAGTCTCATCACCTGTGTGACATTTTTGTTAGTGTAGGTTGCTGACAAACACCAAAGAAAGTTTGTTTTGTTTTGTTTTTTTTTCCCACAGATCAGGAGGCTGGAAATTCATGATCAGGGTACAATGTAGTCAATTTCCAGCAAACTCCCTCTTCCCCCTGGTAAGGCACTAGCCTCCTGTATCCTCACACAAGCCATGGAGCTCTTTGGGGTCTCGTACGAAGACCAATTCCATTGAAAGGGCTCTGCTCTGGGGACCTAAATTACCCTCCAAAGGCTCCACCTCCAACACTACCACAGTGGAGGTTAGGATTTCAGTGTATGGATTTGGGAGAGACATAAATGTTCAGTCCATTGAAATGGAACCTAAATAAAAATGAATGGCCCCCCTAAGGTGGCAAAGAGGGCACTGAAGGAGAAGGAAATACTCAGTGTCCAACCCCCTAGAAGAGAGCGAGCTTACTATATTCATACAAAAGGAAGAAGCCAGTGTGGCTGGACTCTAGTCAAAGGCAAGTTGGTGGTGGTGGTGGGAGGCAGAGCTGGAAAATTATTCACAACTAGCTAAGGAAGGATTGCTAGGCCATGGTGAAAATTTTGTGTCTCTTCCTAGTGATGATGGAACATTATTAAGTGTTTGAGGTAAGCCTACCCTAGTGCCCCAGATCTGTGAGCCCAGCACTTTGGGAGGTTGAGGCAGGGGGATGGCAAATTCAAGCCCAGTCTGGGCAATTGAATGCCAATTTAGTGAGCTTGTGTTACAAAGTAAAATAAACTGTTGGCTATAGCTCATTACCAAGGGCCCAAGCAGAAAAGAGATAGGAATCAATGTACATTTTAAAAGAGGATGGAGGAAAAAAATAAATAAAAAAGCATGGAGGAGCAAATAGTACAGTTAAGAGAATCATTTAGAATTCAAGAAATAGCCTTGGCCTGACTAAGAGCAGTGGCGATCAAGAGAATTTTATTAACTTGAGACTTAGTTTTGAGATAGGGGCCACAGGAGGCAGTGGTGGATTTGAGGCAGTGAGAGGAGTCTGTAGAGAAAAATGGAAGGCAGCTATGCTCCCCGCTATACCACTCACGCCGGCTGTAGAGAAAGAGGGAAGAATCAAGGGACCAGCGTTGGCTCTTGGCTTCAGTAACTGGAATGGGGTTCTGTTTTGAGCGTGTCAGGTGATTTTGTCATCATGGGAGGGAACATACCAGTGTGGACTTACATGAACTAGATGGCATAGCTTTTGCTCCTAGGCTACAGACTCGTGCAGCACATTACTGTACTGAGTACAGTAGGTGGTGGTAACCAAAGCATTAGGCAATGGAAATTTTCTACTCTATTGCTATCTTATAAGACAACTATAATAATGCAGTCTGTCTTCACATAAATGCCAATAGGCAGCACATAACTGTGTTGGGGGGTCTTATTGGACAGCTCATTATAGCAGCAAGGGGTCACTGTATATAGGAATTGGAATCCTGGGAAACAGTTTAGAAGTGAGGTAAAAGTTTGAGGTCATACAAATAATCTTTGAAGGCCAGTTGATAATCTGTGAACTCAGTAGAGATGGCAAATGATACAGAATAACGTGGTGGCATTCCATTGCAGCGTTTTTAGCCCACTTTAGTCTCTCAGGCAACCACAGGTATGCTTCTGAAGTGGCACTTTTTCTTCCAGTGATTTCTTTTGAATATTTCTTGAGGCACTCCCATCCTCTCTCTTCCCCCTTCTTCAAGTTTCATTACGCTTGTGTGATCCCATCTGCGACGGTCAAGCATAACTGTCTATGTGATTGGCTTGGAATCTGTCCAGGCAATTAGTGCACACTTCAGGTGGTCAGTGAGAGTCAGGGAGTCATAGTTTTGGGCTTCGTATCTAGTCTTTAGCCCATTTCTCTCTGACACTGCATCCCTATGATACTTCTTAGCTGCCATGAACTAAGCAACTTTGCGCCACTACACCTTTCCATCAGGATACCTCTGTCTTAGTGCCAACTGACCAAGGACTGAAACCCCAAGGCAAATTATACCGCTCCCCCTTAAATTGTGAGTGTCAAGTATTACATCCCAGGGGTGGACTAACACAGAGCTCATTCATTTGGCTTCTCTTCATTTCTATTTCTGACTCCCCAAGTGTATGAGCCTGTCCTCATCTTTTTCTCCCAACTTCCATTCAGTCAGATCCATTCAATTTAAATCAATTTACATCAAGAAGCATTTGCTGAACAACTTCTACATACTAGACAGAGGAGCAAGAAGTGGGGTTGATCACTGAGTGACTACTTAGGTTGGGCTAACCCCCTGCCTTGAGGATTTGGGACCCTTATGATATTAAGTGGAACAATTGTCTGTGTATAAATTAACCCACTCATGGAATATATAAATATATAAATCAAAGTATCAGTTCCCTAATTTACAATGGGCAGTGCAGCTTAGAGGAGGAGCAAACATTCATGTTTGCCTGATTGGCACAATTGCTCCATCTAGGAAAACTACACATAAAGCCAAATTGTCAGAAGGTTGCTGGATTATAAGAGATAAGAGCAAGGGCCCTGGTGGCAGGTGTGAATGTTTAATATCATTAGGCTCTGATAGTCTGATGCATCTATGTCCACAGAGAAATCAAACAAATCAAGTGTTTCTGTGGACCTCTTAGGACATACAAGAGTGCTTTGCTGGGCATTGCCAAAATGAACCTCTGTTTTTTTCTGTGTTCTGTGATCATAGGCCCCTTTTAGCTAACACGTTTTTTCACTGGATAGGCTAATAAAGTTATTTAACTCACTGCCAAAACTTTTTTTTAAAACCCAAGAAGCATTTCAAATCAATAAGGGTAGTATATCCATTTTTAATTTTTTCCTTTATATGTGGAAGAATTCACTTTGCTATTAGAGAGTTGATTTATTTTCTTTGTTTTAAATTCTGTAGCCTCAAGTACCTAGAACAATGTTTTGCAAATAAATATCCCATGAAATGTTGGTTGAATGGATGAGTGACTGAGTTAACTTTCGCCTTTGTGTAGGGTTTATACTATTAGGTAGAAACTCCCTCTCCCAATTTTATTTAACACATTTACGTGATTTTAATAAAATCTGAGCTACTGAAAAATTAAGTTTTGTGGCTCGATTTCTAAGATCCATGGTTCTATCAATATAGCACTGCAAGGGGCTGATTTCACGTGAAAGTGGAAGCCAGTGAGATCCTGTCGTGGCTCCACCCCATGTACCACTCACCGGACTGCTCACGGCTTTACTTTCTTATTTTGTTCTCCTGTAGCCTTCTAAAGATATGGTAGCAAAAATAAGCTTTTAATCATTTCTCCTCACTCTCAATATTCATTTTTCCCTTTCAACAAAGCAACAGGATAAGTCACTGTCTCACTGAGTGGTTGACCCAAGTTTCAACGTTATTAAACCCAGGACACACCTAGTAGGTGGTCCTAACTTAACACTTTTCAGGAAGTCATTTTGGATCCTTGTAAAAGGATCTTATGATTAAATAATTCCATGCCTACAAATTTCTCCTGAAGAAATAACTGAATAATCAGCTAATATATGGATATTTTAATTGAATTCTTTATTGGTACAATTTATATACATCTCAAAATCACATATAACATTGGGGAATTTGTACCAGTATATGACACAAGTTAATTCTCATTTTACCCATATCCCTACCCACCCACCTCTCCTCCCTTTATTATATGGATATTTTTTTATAGTATTCTATAATAATGCTGAACAAATACACAGCTAGAAAACATCAAACAGTGGTTGAGTTACATGGTACACATAAAGTTAGCTCTTGGTTTCTCTGGGGTCAGCATCTGTGGATTCGATCTACTGAAGATGGAGAATATTCAGAAAAAAATTGTCTATACTGAAATACACAGTATTTTCTTTTTTATTATCCTTTCAATAATACAGTATCACAATGGTATGCCTAGAATTCCTATCATATTAAGTACTAGAAGTCACTTAGAGATGACTTAAAGTGTAAAGGAGGATTGTGTAGGTTCTAAGCAGATATTGTATTATTTTGTACAAAGGACATGGACATTTGTGAACTTTTGTGTCCAATGAAGATCCTGGAAACAAATCTTCATGCACACTGAGGGATGAGAATAAAAAAGCTATTAAAATCACACTTGCAAAGATTTAAGGACGTGGGAAAGTGCTTGCTGTACACATTGTGATTTCTGTCCATTAACATCCTTTCTCTTTCTTCTTGTTGCTACTACGTCCTTCAGGACACCAGCACTCATATGCCTAGAACTTACAAATGTTAAAATCTAGTATGCGAACCTCCTCTGTCCCTAAGGACCAAGCGTCTTACTTTTGCAGACTTCCTCATGCTCCCGGTAACAGGCAATAAGAAGAAGACTAATAAAGAAAGAATGATACAACGGCTAGTTGGGGACTATCCTGTACCAAGACACCTTCCAGGACCTCAAAGTTATTCCAGAAGATGGGCCATGTAAAGTATCATGAAACATGTAGAATTAAGCACCATCTTTGACCTGGCTTCTGAAATTTGGTGCTGGGAGTAATAGGGGTTATACTATTCTGCAAGCCTTTTAACACACATAAGCCTTAGAAACATGTGGGCAAAAATCAATGTATTAGATTCACTTGAAGATAAGGAGTCACATGATCTATTTGTCCTCTCCTAGTCAAATCTAGCATCAACACCAATGGAAGTATGAGTCACAGAACAACAGGAGCATATACATGGCAGGGGCAGTGATAGCATTAGTTTGTGTTACCAGCGCTAATTCTACCAGAAGAGTGTAAGGTCCATGACAACACTCCCTTCTCTTCTAAGGAACCACCCTGAACTTTACAGCCAGAGTATACTCCCATTGGCTCCAAGACAAGGTTGGTGCCAAAGGTCTGACTAATAAGAACACTGCCTCAAAGATGAGCAGATGCCTGGATCAAAGTTAGTCATAGAAGAATTTTGCTAGAACTGTATATGAAGTTGAGAAGAAACCCCCAAAACATGTTACTTCAGTTTTTCTATATCAGAGAGAAAGCCAGGATGAACTGGAGACCACATGAAGAAGTAAAGTAGAGGCGGAGTGAGCTCTGACCAAAATGACATTGGTTTGAAGAGTGACATAAAATTTATATCTGATACTTGCTTAAAGTAGTCTGAGTAAGTAAACCCCCTTTTTTGTTTAACAAACTATGAATTGGGTTTTCTGTCACAGTCCAGAAAGTTCTGGTGTGCTGCTTATCCAGCAGTTCTTGTGGGCTTAGCTGATAGCAGGAAAAAGAAATAAACTTCAAATTTTGAGTATAGCTGTATATAAGTAAAAGTGGTAAAACATTAGTAATGGTTATCTCTGAATTGTGGAATTAGGAAGTATTTTTTTCAATGGTGTACTTTCCAGAATGTTTCAAGTTCTCTCAAAAGACCATAATAATACAAAGAAGACTGAAAATCTCTTGGTTTTCTCTCTTTGCTTGGGGGACATGCTAAGGGCAATATGATCTTTCCCACAATATCAACAAGCTTTCTCCGGTCAGGTTCAGATGCAGGCCACTAAACTCCAGTTACAAGTTAACCTTGTTTTTAGTGAGGTATGGAAAAGAAATCATGACAATTGAGTACCTGAAAGACTAGGATCCAAACTCTTGACTTTGTCTCTAGTCAACAAATAGCTAGTCAAAAGGCCTGGTGACTGTGGAATCCTTGCTAATCTATAAGGGAGGAGCTAAGATGGTTGTCCATGGGATGGCTTCCCTGAGCAACTAGGGGAGAAGTACAGGGAAGCCTGACACAGAAAAGCATATGAATCTCTATGAAACCATCCTTTGTACTTCAAAGGTTTTCCATGTCTTTTGTGGCTGGCTCATTTTGTCATCTAGATCTCAGAGAGGAAAGGATTGGAGGGGAGAGGAATGGAGAAGAGACAAATAGAACAGTAGCAAGAGACTCCTCAGGAAACGTAACTGGTGTTGATGAAATCTTGTTCTCCTGCTGTATGGGCTGAGGACCTCACTGTTCCTAGTAGGCCATGAAGTGAATTAAGAGCCTGAGTTTTTAAAAGGGACTGCAAAACTTTACAGCAGGGACTATGATAACATTTATGGGTCTCCACCACAAGGAAGTTAAATAGATCTCCTGCCTGGGGACACAAAACAATCACCTGTTACCTTTACGTGGTAGAGAGGAAACTGACTACTCTGGAGGCCCATTCTCTGCTGGATTCCCTCAGACAGGCTAAGGCCATAGGAATATAATGCTCTCTTCAGCCTTCAAGCACCAGCTTTCCTTACACCTCTCTTGCCTACCAGGTCTAATTGCCCCTTGTGGACTCACCCTACATTTTAAGCATGTTTCCATTTATCGGAAAGCAAAGAGACTCCTGGCTTATTGGAATGCTAAGTTTGTAAGTCTCTCTTCCATTTTTCTCCTTGAAAGCAATCTTTGTCTTGTTATTCTTTTCAACTTCTTTCTTCTTTTGCCAGTCCGTGTCTCCTCGTACAGTCTTTGAGTTTCATTCTTTGTATCCTTCCAAGAGAAGAGATGAATTGGCTAGTTATTCCTACCCCAAGGAGTAGACCCTCTCCTGTTTAGTAGTGAAGAGGTCCCTGGTCCTTGACCCCTCTGGATCCCACTCTTTTAGGAGCTCAAGAGGTTGGTAATATGTATTCCAAACTCTGTCTCTTTTCTCATAGATTTTTTTTCAATTAAAATGTACATTATGGGGCCGGAGATTTAGCTCAGTGGTTCCAGTGCCTGCCTCGCAAGCACAAGGTCCTGAGTTTGATCCCAGTAACCACATACAATGCTGGGCGTGGTGACTCACACCCACCAGCAATCAATACTACATACCACAGTGCCGGGCGTGGTGGTTTACGCTGGTCATCCCAGCACTCGGGAGGCAGAGACAGGAGGATTGCTGAGTTCGAGGCTTGCCTGGGCTACATAGTGAGTTGAGGGCCAGCCTGAGCTACAAAGCAAGACCCTGTCTCAGAAAAAAAAAAAAAAGGTACATGATGTGTACAAAACCCCCAAAGATTCCCTCCATTTTTGGCTGGAAGGCCCCAAATGAAGAAAGGATGGGCTAAGGAAACAAAGACTTTGAGGTCAGATGACCCGGACAGTCATGTAAAACTGGCCAAGTAGCTAGGTGTTGGGTGCACAGCTGTAATCCCAATACTTTGGGAGGTTAAGGCTGGAACATTGAAAATTTGAGTCCAGCCTGAGCAACTGAGCAATTCAGTAAAAACTTATATCAAAACAAACAAACAAACAAGCAAACACAACCTAAAAAAGGGAGCTAGGGTTGTAGCTCAATGCTAAGGCCATGTGTTCAACCCCTATTTTCATAAAAAAGCAAAGAAACATGGGCTAGTGACCCAATTCATATAAACCTCAGTTTTTTCATTCACAAATGAAGGAGGATATTATCTTTGTTATGAAACAGTTGTGGAATTGTAAGGATCACCTGTCCTCATATTAGTACTTGTGCTTATTTTCTCAGTCTTCTTAGAGTTTTTCTCAGCTTGGGCACAGTGAGTAATGTTGACTAAACTGAGAGCCCAGTCTTGTCTTGACTGCAAGGTAAGGTGTAAGAAAGCCTGTGTGTGGTGTGTGGAGTGTGCACTGCTGTGGTAGAGCAAGGATGCCAAAATAGGAACCCATGAGCAGGCAGGTAGTGAACTCTGTGCTGTCAGAATTGTCCTAAGTCAAACATGCACAGAAGTTGTCACCTGCATGGTGAGAAGGGTCTGCCCTCTGAACAAATGCACAGACCATATCAGATATGAATTTAGCAGCCATTTTCCCCAGCTATAACAAAAGGCAAATTCCTGCTGGGTTTAGTGGCGCATGGCTGTTATGCTACACTCTAGAAGACTAGGGCAAGAAGATCAGAAGTCCGAGCCCAGCTTGGGTGATTTGGCAACTGAGTAAGACCCTGTCTCTAAAAAAGTAAAAATAGAAACAAAAACAAAAAAAGGTAGGGATGTAGCTCCATTGCAAAGGCCCCGGATTCAATGCCCAGTACTGCAAAGAAAGAGAGAGAGACACAGACAGACAGACAGACAGACAGAGACACAGAGAGACAGAGAGAGAAGGAGAAAGCAAAACAGAGGTGGAGAGAGAAAGACAGAGAGGCAGAGAGATAAAGAAAGAGACAGAGACAGAGACAGAGAGAAGAAGCAAATTTCCTCTTCTCTTCCCTGGTTCTCAGAGGAGAAGATTTGTATCCAGTGATGATGCTGATTTATGAATGACGAAGACCTCACTAGTTGAAGTCATGTAATTGGGTTTCTCAATCCTTATCAGTGAATCTGATTTTCTTTAGTAAAACCAGAACAGGAAGTCAGATCTGGAGGCACAGGCAGTTCCCCTGAGACACTGGTCTTCCAGAAAGCAGACAGAAGCAGTCCAGGGGACTTGATGTTAAGAACAGTGGGACAGTCTGATTCACAGCCCAGTGGCCAGTGCTTGAACAAAGGAGTCAAAGGCTGGAATTTCCAGAGGGATCTCTGGACTCTGTGCAGGGACTCCTGGGCTATGTCCGCAGAGAACCAGTTCTACACAGGCCTCACCCATCTAACCTTTCCTTTGTTGAGCCCATGGGACAGGATAGAGCAGAAACAGCATAGAGCTCAGAAGTCAAAGTGCACTTAAGTGAGACCCAAAGTGGTGTCTCATCCATGTCTTTTCTAACAAGATTTGTAAAACTTAGCTTTGACCTGCAAAGATCTGAGGATGGAAAGACGAGCCATTGCCCTGCTGCCAAAAAAATCAGCAAAACGTCATCTGTGATTGTGGGTGCCAAACAGGCACACATTACTCCACTCATTCAGGGAACATCACTGAGGACCTCTGCTCTGGTTTGGATGTGGTTTGTTCTCCAAGGACTCACGTGTTGGAGATGTGGTCCTCAGTGAACTAGTGCTGAGGTGCTGGGATCTTTTAAGAGGTGGAGCCTTGGTATAGGTCCTTATGTCACTGTGGGTCATGACCCTCAGAAGGTTAAGGAAGTTCTTCTGGAACCTGGAGAGGATTATTATTACAATACCATCTCTGACGGGGTGGAGTGGTTCATGTCTGTAATCTTAGCAACTTGACTTAGTGAGGCAGGAGGATTGTGAGTTTTAAACCAACTTGGAAAAATTAGGAAGACTTTATCTGAAAAATTTTTTTAAAAAGAAAAGAGAAATGATAGCCATGTAGCTCAGTGGTAGAGCATGCCTGGTTCAACCACTAGGACTGAGGGGGGAAAAGCTTTGTGCCTCTCCTTGCTGTGATTTCCTAGCTTACAATACTCATGCTTCTTACATACACTCTTGCCATGGAGATATCATCTGCTGTGAAACCCTCATGAGAGCTAAGCTAATGCTGGCACCCTGTCCTTAAATCTCCAGAACTGTGAAGTAACTAAAGCCTTTTTATTTTCTTATGGCAACACACGCAGACTAACACCCTCTGCTTTGAGACAGGCCACAGAATAGAGTTCTAGGTCCAAAACATGAGGTCTATGACTCTGCCTGGCTGGTGGCAAAAGAAACAATTCGAGAAATTTTTAAAAAGACCAATTCTTGGGCATCTCTGGGCGGAATCATATGGGAATACTATGAAGGGAAAAGTCTCATTTGTTCTCATAATAAGAATATGATAGCCAATTCTTGGAAGTGTTCTATATGCCTATCAAGAAATGAATGAATATGGAAAATCTGATATTTCTACACAGTGAAGTACTATCTGGCATAAAGAACAAAAAATTTGAGTCATATGTGGGGAAAGGGATGTATCTCAAGACCATGTTCAGTAAAATATGTCTGACAAATGTGGTGGATTGTCTAATGGCCAACTGAGAACGCCCAGCTGAACTGAATCAGTGTGGTAATGGGTGTGGAAGACCCACCCTAGGATTGTTGCCAATGGCATAAAAAGCAAACTGGAGGGGAAGATCATTTGCTGTTGATTTTCTTGGAGAAGCTTGCCATGGGTGGTTTTCCTGCTGTGAACTTGGCTGCTATCCAAGGGGGAGCCAAGGGCCTCCCTCTCACTGAGCATGGCTGCTGTTCTCATCAGGGAAGCTCTGATCATCACCTTGAGGGTTGCTTCCTCGCTCGAGTTGGATCCCTCAACCTGGTGGCAGAAACGCTTCACCCCACTGGTGTAGGCTTTCTAGGTTCTACCTCTAGCCTTTGAGCCTTCCTGGTATAGATACTCAATACATCAAGCATGAGACATTGCCATGGACTCTAGGCTTCTAGATGGACTCGTATAGGACACCAGCTCAGATTCTAAGCCTTCAGTGAGTCTTATGTGGTTCCTTGCCATGGGATCCGGGCTGGATTCTTCAGGTCTCTAGTGTGTCGACAGATCTGTTGCCCTCTTCTGCATTTGACTTACCAGGTAAACATTACAAACGAATCCAATAAATTATGTTTCCGGTATTCAACCTATTCCCTTGTAGACTCTGACTATAGCACACAAGCTTAAATATTGCATGATTTCTTTTTAAAAATTTTTATTACTATGTATTTTCAGTATGTATTCCTTCACTGTAGGAGACTGGTACATGTACATGCACATTTCAATTTCCTTCTCCTCATCCCTCTTTTATTTTTTAGCATCAGATTCTTTATCTTATAGGGTATTATAAAGTTAATTATTACATATACATATTGAAAACCAGACTAATAGGTCAAGGAACATAAAAAATGTATAAGACAACTGTACTGAATCAAGGAATAATTTTAGATAGAAACACTCAAAATATGAACAAAGAGCAAAGCAAAAGACACCTAATATGAACTAGGGAGATAGGTACCTTGAGAAAGGAAAGAAAAGCAAGAGATGGAAGAAGAGGGAAAGGATGAGGGGATAAAGGGATGAAAAGAGAACTGACCTGTATGATGTACATGCACCAAATGCCCATAAGAATGTGATCATCATGTACTACAAATACTAATAAGGAATAAAAATTGGACAACAACAACAACAAAAGAATGACAAGAATTTTTGACTTTCAGCCATGGGAAAGCTGGCCATTAAAATACAAGGTATAAAGGCTGATTGAAGCATGTGGAACATGCTATGGAGACCACTGAGAAGGACTGAGAGTGTCTCATGACCAGTCTACTCTAAAGAAGAGACATTTGAGCTGGGTATTGAAAGAGTGCAAGTTTTCTAAGTGTGCAAAGGAGTGGAGGGCATTTCACAAGAAAGGAAATAGTAGGCACAAAGGAAATACTGTTGGCTTGAGGACCGATGAGTATTTTGGTGTTTGTGTGGCCTAACCATAGGCCATACCTAGATAGCAAGGCCTGAGACTGCCCAGCCATTGTTGGAACCCAGTCACAAATGGTGTTTCATGCTAAGCCAGCTGAGAGCTTACCCTGTGTTCTGAGGTCCTTTAATATCACTGTTGTGAGTGAAACAAGGAATATCAAGATCAGATCTGCACTTTAGAAGGAACACTTAGCAACCTGCATGGAGAGTGGGTTGCAAGGGGTCAAAGACACAAGGGAGGCCAAGTGCCTGAAGTGGAAAGAGTGTGAGCCCTGGTTAATGCTAAGACCACCACCAGCGGGAATAGTAGATGGGGTTGCTACCACCTTTGTGATTTTCCTAAGCTGTGTGAGGCACTCATATGTCCCAACCTAGGCGACTTCCTCTCCATGGTCTTCAGTCAGCATGTGGCTGGGCATGACCTCCAAATGGGCCACAATTGCTAAATTAAGTATCGTGAACCACTGTCATGATTAATGCAAACACACAGCAGCTTTAGCAAGTGTAATGAAAAAGTTAATTGAATAATCACCTCATGTAAATAGATTTCACGTGAGCTCTCCTTTTGGTGGGAGGGAGGAGGAAAAAGGGGGAGAAACTTGTGATTTATGGCTCTGAGTGGTATAATGAATTAGGCCGGTGTCCCATGGTGAGTCAGACGGCCTCGGCCTGCATTAAGAGGTGGTTGGATCATTTTGAGCTGTGTGACTCAGGTGACCCCATGCAAGCCTGAGAGATGGGGGTCATTAAAATCTGCCACACTGTGGCAACGCTCTTTGTAGAGAGAGACTCAAAGGCTGGCTTTACAGAGTGGTGGCATTACTCTTTGGGAAACAAGATGTTCTATCACTTAAGGGAGACTGGTACAGATCCAAGCCAAAGCAACGATGATGGAAAATAAATCGGTGGCCTCAAAGGGAGTGGTGGGAAAGGAGGGTAGAGAACTATGAAGAGGAAGCTAACTACAACTCACGGCAAAAGCTCTTGTACAGGAGATGATGAATGAGTTAATACCAAGTAGGAAATATTGACTCAGGTGCGTGAGACTGAATTAGAATTTCTCAATCTGCACAGCCAGTGTGGTCCAAGGGAAAGAACTACTGGGAGTTATAGGTTGAGCTATTAATCCTCATTTAAGACACCTGAGCATGCTCCTTAGCTTCCGCTAAGCCTTAGTTTCCTGTATGCAAAAAAGAGACTTAGACTGACAGGAAATTTTGAGTATCAGATGTGATCCTGTGTCTCCAAACTGTGTCTGTCTTCTCATGCATTTGCTTACTCACAGTAAGCTGCAGCCCAAAGACACTGGAAGGTATATTTTTGTCTTCCAGCTGGTAGCTAATCCAAAGGTCCCTAAGCTAAAACATAGTTTGGGGTTTTCTGTGGAAGCTTTATACACCCAGTGAATTCAGTCTTAAATGGAATATGCTCTGGGAAATAAACTAATGTCAGACTAATGTGTTCAGGATTTTTCTTTTTAGGAACAAAAGGGAAATATTGTGTACTTGAAGGAAGGAATATATTTCTTCCATTGTCAATCAGCCTGGGTGTGAAGGGCAGATCTGAAAGGGAGTGCATACTGTGTCTGAACCTCAGAGAACTGTACCCTAGACCTTGACTGAAGGAGATAATGCCTGGGCAGTGCTGCTGTGGACAGGGAGGCTGCAGTCCAGAGGCTGGGAAGATGGTCTTGGCTTTCAGAGGCTAAATTCATACATTTGAGAGCAGCTAAATCTAGTTTATAGAATTAAGTTATATGTATTGTCATTCTCTCTTATTATCTCCAAGCCTTTCATAAAGTCCACTAAGAATTATAGCCCAGCCTGGCCTCCATGGAGGGGGAAAAAGGATGGAAAGGTTATGATCATAACCTGAAGTGATTTAGTAAGCAGTAGCAACAGCAGCAGCCAAGGAAGAAGCAGAGGGCATGGCCACATTTGTGGGTGTCTTCTGAGTTCCTCATAATGGTTGTACTTTCCAAAGATAATTGGAATATCTTCCATCTTTTTCTTCTCCCCCTCTACTTCTTCCTCCTCTTCATTCTTTTACTTCTCTGAAATATTAAGGATTGAATCCAGGGCCTTCACACTGAGCTACATCCCAGGCCTATTTTATTTTCAGAGAGGGTCTCACTACATCACCAAGTTGCCCAGGCCAGACTTGAACTTAAAATCCTAGTCTCAGCCTTCCAGAGTCCTGGCCCGTACCACCATACCCAGCTCTACATATTCTTGTCGTATAACTTTAACAACCCTTTCTCCCAGGGGTCGGTTCTGGGTCCCCTGCCCTGGAACCCGCCTTGACCTCATGACAGTTTCCAGCAATACCATAAGGTAAAAAAACAAAAACAAAAACAAAAACACAACTACCTTATGAGTCCTCATGTGTCATTAAAGTGCAACACACGGGGATGGTTGCCCTTTATGGCTTGTCCTTGGGCAATACTTGCTCTTGGTGTCTGACCACTATACTGTGAAGAAGCCCAGGCCACATGGAGATGCCCCAGAATCATCTGAGGTCCTGGTCAGCAAAAACCACCAGATGTGTTTGAGCCTGAAAGAACACATGGACTTTACAGAATGGTTATTGTATGTCACTAAAATTTTGGATTGGTCTGTCATACAAAGATATTAAACTGAAATGCTTTTCGTGCTTACTTTCCAGGAGGGTCTTGATGGCAACTTGAATTCAGCAATCATTTCAGTTGGCTCGCTGCGGTGGCACAAGCCTGTACTCTCAGCACTTTAGGAGATTGAGGCAGGAGGATTCTGAGTTTGAGCTCAGGCTGGGCGATGAAGTAACTTGCTGCTACCTCAAAATGAAATGGAAAAGACCAGGATGTATCTCAGTGGAAGCCCTGGGTTCCATTCCCAGTACTGTAGTAAGAAAGTAAGTCAACAGTCTGAACAGCCTAATATCATTAGGCAACATATAGACAGAAATTGTATGCCCTGAAAACAGAGTTAGGCATGCACATGACATGAAGGTAGGATAAATACTCATCTTCCATAGACTAAGTGCTTCAAAGAAGAAAGAAATATTTCTACAGTGAAAGATAGTAGACAAACACATAAAAAGCTATTTTATTGAACCAGAACTGTTTTTATAAGAAACCAGAATTCAGCTTAACAGTAAACCAGAACTCACCACATTAATTTATTGAACCTAGACAGAAACTGTTCCAAGTATCACTTTTATTTTTAGTGCACCACAAAGTGAATCAAAGTGGTTAAAACATTATGAATACAAAGATTCTATTGAAGTAACAAGAAACCTATATATCTTGTAGGACAATTTTTTTTTTTGCCATGTTGAAATTACAGTACTGCAAAAATACATTGCTATTCTTTAACCTGGGAAAAAAAAACCCTCATAAATAAATAAATAAATATATCAGTGTTCACCTCCCTTAAGGTACACACTCATTCATTCAAAACTGATTGGTAAAATGGTAAGAAATACATTATTGATATGAACTACGGGCCTGCTGCTTCTCACAGCAGTTCCCGATAAGCCCCACAGGGCCCCATGTGTCACAGGCACTGTGCAGACACTATATTTGTGTGTCAATGATGTATTAGAAAGGTCGGGGATGTTAGAGTGTTTTAGGCTAGGGCTATTATGTCATAAAAGGTATAAAACATCAGAAAATATATAACCCTCTCTTAGCTCACTTAATGATTAATATAATGGAAAAATGTCTATAGGGTTTGTGTGTGTACAGAAGAGTGAGACAGACACAGCTGGAGAGAGGAGGAGGAAGAGAGAAAAGAGGAGAGGGGAAGGAGGAGAAGAGAAGAAAAGGGAAGGAAAGAAGGAGGGGAAAGGAGGAGGAAGAGCAGAACACTCGTGCTTGTTTGGGTAGTGTGGAATTGTTTCCAGGGGAGATCAGCTGGGAGCTGCCCTCTTTGGTCACCTCTCTTATATCCATGTGAAACCTGGACTGGTCTTGTCAGGTGATGCAAAGTGCTCTGTGTATCTTTAGGCTGTGTGATTTGGGTGTGGTTTTTCCTCACCCAACTCATGTTGAAGTTTATTGCTACTGTAACGATGTTAGTAAGTGGGGCCTTTAAATGGGATTAATGTCATCTTCCTGGAGCTGGGTTTGTTTTCTTAGGAGGAAGTTCTTGCTTTCACTGGGCTGGATTAGGCCCTGCGACAGTGAACGGTTATAAAGTGAGGGTGCCCATCCTGTTTTGTCTCTTCCATATCTGGTTGCTAACCTTCCCATTTCAGCTGCCAAAACCGTGAGCAAAAATAAACTACTTTATAAATGACTAAATCTCAAGCATTTTGTTATAGCAACAGAAAATGGACTGAGATATGTGCCCACACAGGTAACTGTGTGCCTTCTTCATCTCTTCTTCCCTTGCCTGCCTGCCAGCTGGAAGAAGACTGCAGGATCTTGGGAGGTAGATGGTGGAACCACTGGAGGGAAGAAACCAAGTTCTAGATTCTCTGTACTGAGGAAAGATGGTTGTTAGCCAGGAGCGCTTACAGGAGACAAGTGGGGAAGGAGGCTGAGAACCCACTGAGATTTCTGGGGTTTATTTGTTGGAGTAGCTAATGTTACCCTAATTACTACTGAATCAGAGGAGACAATGTACACAAAATGATGATCTCAGCGCTTGACAGTTGGCAGAGCTCAACAAATACTTTGCTTTGGCCCTAATGATGCCTATTTGTCTGCCGGTTCAGAATACAACATGAGGTAGTAAATTCATGTGGTTGTAATCTTCACTGGTTATCTTTGTGAATCCCACTATGATGCTTAATGAAGCCTATCTGGAAAATCTTAAATTGTGGCTCAGGTGAGTGCTTTGAGATAAATAGCCAATGAGTAGCAACACTTGTTTATGTAAAGCACATAACTTTTCAAAGGTCACTTTATATTGATAAAAACCCTCATGTTTCAAGATGAAATTTATAAAAAAAAGCCAGGTCTTCCTGCTCTAAATCATAATGGGATAATGTTTGATATGGAAGAATATAGCCACCAGGCAGTAGGATATCCTGTCATCTTTCTCTCCACTAATTAAAATCCCAAACATTTACAGAGTGAATATTGCATGCAACCATAATTTTATTTTAATGCAGTAGTGCAAGCACAAATTACAATAGCAATATAGCATTTCGTGAAATCCAGTGATTTGGGAACATGAAATATAACACAATACCTAGTGGACTAGCACAATTTTTAATTTTCTATTATATTCCTTTTTACACCACTCTTGTGTGTGATTAGATAAATTACTTTCAAACATTGTGTTTTTATATGATTAATTTTTTTCTTGTCAATAAAATCTAAGGAAGCCACCCAACTGCCTGAGAATGAGCTATTATATTTACACGCTAAAATGCTCTAATTTGTGACAGCAATCTGCCCTGAAGAATGGTGCCCTTCTGTCCTCTTTGCCTCATACTTTAATGAATCAGCCTTTGTTTATAAAAGTAACTCTTCGGGGTTCACTTTCTGGCTACGGAGAAGAGCCTATCTATGAAATGCTCAAGCACCTCTTTGTACAAAAGTTGAAGCTCAAAATTTAAGGTGTGCCTCATCTATTGCTCGTTGTGCGATGGATTTAGTGAGGGGGTCGGATCCACGGGAGAGGATGTGTAGAGTGTTGTGTGAATGGTCAGAGTTGGCTTGAGTCCAGCCTCTCCTAAATGGAAGGGCAGATCCTGAAAATGGCAGATTAGGAGGAAAAGCTTAAAGGGCATTTTTAAAGAGAGGTGGCTCATTCCAGCTTCCTTTAAAAAATAATAAATAAATAAAGACTGCCGCTCAAGAGTGAGGGTCCAACAGTCTGTCCGGGAGAGTCAGCCCAGGGTAGTGCGAGCGAGGCAGGAATCGGGGAAAGCAGGTGACAGCCGCTCGGGTTAAATCCCAGAGGCCCTGTTGCTTAGAGAAAAAGCGAGGAAGGGATTCATCTGTGGACAGCCTTCTCCCACGGGTCAGAGTTTGCTCTGCCTCTCCAGGCTGAGTGCTCAGTGGGTCTGGAGGGCTCTCGGATTTCCGCAGCAATGCGGAAGCTCCAGGATGGCTCTGATGCAGAGTACAGGGCACACGAAGGAGGCAGGATGCTATGTGAGCCAGTGAGAGCGGAGTGCGTGCTCATTACCAAAGCGGCTGCCTACGACCAGTAGGAGCTGTCTGTCACCCAGGAGCTAGGCCCCAGCAGTAGGGATAGCGCCAACAGGGTCCAACAGGAAGTGCAATCCATGGCTAGATCTGCCACATCAGCCCAAAAGCAAAGCTGTTCTAGGCTCTAGGATAGGGGGGCATAACTAAATCTGGGGCAAATGGCAAATCTACAGGGGTTGGGGATTTTCATTAAAGCTTCCATGATGCTATGTTAAAATTAAATTTTGCTGGAGCATGTCCTAAACAGCAAGGTGTGAGACCCCCACCTTGCAGGTTATCCGCTCAGGCCTCTCTCCCATTCACTGGTTCCCCCAGCATCTCACTGGTTGTTAGAGTGCAGTGCTGGCTTCAGCAGGCACACTAATGGCCAAGCAAGGCAGGTAATTTGTAAAATGCATTTCAGGCTCCCAGTGGATCGGGCAGGGAGGCTTAATTGCATCCACTGGTGAGGATGCTAATAAGCTCCTGCTAAATGTGGACAGGGCAGGGCCAGGGGGTCAGAGGCCGTGCCTGGATCGCTCGGCTCTTCTCTCTGTGTCTGCACCAGCCAGAGTGGTCTCTTGAGTGCTGGAGGAAAGTTCTCTCCTTTGAGTTCAGTCTCATGTGTGCACACGTTCTTCCTCCCCTTGCAAGGTGACCGGTTTGTTCTCAGCGCTGACAGTCCAAAGCCACCTGTCCTTCACTCTTCTGGGTTTCCTAGGAGAAAAGCAAAGAGCTGAGGGAAGGAGAGGGAGGTAGAAATACAGGTTTGCTATGAGCACCCTAGGAAACGCTCAGAGGGAAATTTACCCTAAGGAAGGTTAAATCTGCAGCTCAGAGAGCCACAGAGGTGGCAGGTTGGGACACCTTGGAAATTCTCTCCAGAAGTGTTTCAGAAACATTTTTAGATGTACTTCTGATTTCTTGAAAAAACTTAGGGTATAGACTATCCTAATTCCTGCTCGGGGTGACCCTTTGGATGTGGCATGTCCCACTTGTTATTTTCATATTGGGATTTGAACCCAGGGCCTTAGTACTGAACTACATCCTCAGCCTTTTTTAATGTTTTATTTTCAGATAGGCTCTCACTAAATTGCTAAGCTGCTCGAGCTTGGGCCCAGGCTTTGTTTTCCTGCCTCAGCCTCCAAGAGTGTTGGGGTAACAGGCATATATTGTGACAGCTTTTACAGAGGACTTGTTTGAATCTCCTTAGCATCTTTATCTTGCTCTGGTTGGAGGGGACTTTAGTGCTGTTTGTATAGTTCTGTGGCCAACTCTCTTGATGGCTGATATATCCAGTTATGTCATTTTCCCTGAGTTCTAAGAAGTTATCTGATTTGGTAGCTGATGCCTCCAGCTTTATAGAATGCAAATGACTTTAGTGTAAGTGAGGCAGAGGGATGAAAGAAAAAAAGAAAACCTCATGAACCCAAAGCTTACTTATTTGGAGGTATTTCTATGAATTTGTTTTTACTTATCAGATAAAGTACAGATGCAATATCTTTAGTTGTTTTAGGAACACTTATATTTCCTCTAGAGTAACTTTGATAAAGTTTTCTCTGCAAGACAATGTGAACTTTTTCCAGAATTACTGGTAATAGGGGTGTTTTTGGTATTTTCTTATTAAGTGTGGTATCCTTTATCTTTATTTAATCTGTTCTCTTTGAGTTTTGCCTTTTCCAATCCAGATATTGTGCTTCTTGTCTTTTTTTGTCAGGAGCCTCAATGAAAGAGTATTGATTTTATTGTTAACACTTAAAGTGTGGAGCATAACACTTTGATATACATATAATGAAATGATTACTACAGTCAAGCAAATTAACATCGATCACCTCACATAGTTACTGTTCTTATAGTAGAAGTATACAAAATCTATTCTCCCAGAATATTTTCAGTATACAGTGTGCTATTCATTATTGTCCTCATGCTCTATATTAGACTTCTAGACTTGTTTATCCTATATATCTATAATTTTGTATTCTCTGATCCCATCTACAACTTCTACCGTACTTACTGTTGTATATTTGAACCGTTTTTCTGGTTTTCATAGATCCCAGGTGCAAGTAAAATCATGCAGCATTTTTTCGTTCTGTGTCTTTTCAAAGATTTTATTTCTATTGCAATAGTTTGGACTTAATCTCAGTTTGTTACATTTTTTTGCTTCTTTCCTTGTATTTAGCTTGTGTTCTGTTACTAAGTTCCTGCATGAAGCAATTTTCTCATTAACTTTTTGCCTTTACTTTTCAGATATAAGTAAAATTATAAACTTACACTATTGCTTTAGTGCATATCAGCAGTTTTAATGTAAGGATTTATCATAGTTCAATCTCAAGTCATTAAAATATTTCCATGGTAATTTATTCTTTATTTTAAAGTATGCTTGTGTATGTTTGAATACGTTAATCAAATCTGGTGATACAAATCTAGGATGCATAATACTTATGTCTGGAGCTTTTCATAATAAAGTATTTTTTTAAAGTGTTTCTGAAATGCCTAAATACACTAGCTTTCAAGTTATTCTTAATGATTTCTAACTTAATTGAATTTTGGTGAATGTAGTCTATTAGATGGTGGTTGTTTGAAAAATTTTAAGAACTAAATAACTTACAGTGCAATCAGTATTTATAAATGTTTCCTGAATGAGAAGAAAATGATTATTCTGATTGGTGCTGGGCCACACACACATATTCATTAGGTCAACTTTTTAATTCTGTGGTTCAGCCCTTCTGTAATATAGGATTGCTTTACTTATTTCTAGGGAAGATTCATTTTACTTTCTCTCCTGTTTTGCTGATGGATTTGACAATTACCCCTTAAGTTCTGTACTTTTTATCTTACAAGACTATTCCATTTATCATTACAAATAGAGAATTGTTATATCTTCCTGGTGAAACAAATCTTTGATCAAGATAGCAACCTTTTTTATTCATAACAATGCTTTTGGCTTTAAAGTCTACTTTATCTGATATCAGTAAGGAAATTTTTCCTGTCTTTTTAATTCTTATTTGTACACAACATCTGACTATTTTTCAAACCAAAAACCTCAATCTGACATTCTCTGTCTATCATGTGGTGAATATTACTCTATTTACATTTACAACTGACATATTTGATCTTCTTTGGTATATGTTCTGCTTTCTATCTGATCTGCTTTTTCTGAGCTTTATTGATTTGAGCTTTCTGTCTTCTTTTGAATTGTTATTCAAATTTTCATTTTCCCTTCTAATGTTTTGGATCTTTTATTCTACAATCTTTCTTTTAGGCACTATTTTTATAAGTTGAATAAACTTAAATAGTCTCTAAAGTCCATAATAAATCAGAAGCTTCCCTTGCTGAACAATAGCCCACTGAAGATTTTAAAGGAATCCTCTATCTTATGTATTATCATAACTCAATATGTAGTCTTATGCTAATTTTTTCTTTTAACCCATAAATTGTTTATTTATTTTGTTGTTTTCCTTAGCAAATGCTTTAGATCTAGGGTCAGCAAACTATTTCTGAGAAGGGATAGACTTGTTGCCACAAGATCTGTGTTATAATTACTTAATTCTGCTGTTACTGCAGAAGCAGTCACACATACTCCATAAACAAATAAGAATGTCAATAAAACTTTATTTACCAACAGATACTCAGCAGGATTTGGCTTGTGGTCTGCAGTTCACTAACACTTGCTTTAGATACTCTAATATGATTATTGCTTTCCTTTGATTCCTTCTATGCTCTTAGACTTTCTTTGTAGATTATCTTGTTTTCCCTGAAGCGTAACTTTTGAGTTGTCCTTTAAGTGAAGATGTGTTAGTCACTGAATCTCTTATGAATGCTTGACTTTGTCTTTAGTTAATGTGATTTAGGGGTTGGAATGATAGTTTAGCTGGAAATAGTTTCTGTGAACTTTTGTGCTTTGTAAGAAACAGTGCATTCTATAAGTTATATATTTATTGTGAAATTAAAGCTCATCTTGACAAACTAGTAAAAAGTGTCCTAATGGAATTATTATGTGGCCATCCTTCCACTTCCATCTTTATAAGTTTGTATTTAAAGGTTTTAGACTTAGTCCTGAGGCATTAATTAAAATGCAGCTCTCCTAACACTTTCCGTTTATTACTTGGGATTCTATAGCCCCTGTTAAGGACTTTTGGAAGGAGTTTAATTAGCACTGTCTTGCAGGTGGCCTGTCATTTCTCCGTGCATATGTTAAAGCTTGTTTTCTTTCCTTTTTAGGTTCTGAGAATTTACAACAATGTAACTTGGGTGCTCTGTTTTACATTTGTTATGGCTCCTTAATCTGGAAATTTTTATTTCTGGAAAATCCTTAGCCATTACTTTTTTTATTATTTGTGCTCTCTGTTCTGGATATTTGCTTCTTTTGAAGGCTTGATGAGAAATATGTCCTTCTTTCTTCTGTATTCATTCAAATCTCTTTGTCTCTTTGTACTACACTGGGTAATCTCTCCTTGTTTGTTAGTTCTCTTTTCAGTTGTGTGTGCTCAGCTTCTGAACATGTGTTGATTTCTGATTTTAAATAATTATACTTTGCAAGTCTATAAGTTCTATTGTGTTATTTCTCAAATCTGTGTGGTTATTTTGGAAGGCAGCTAGCTATGTTCGTTACTAATCACCATTGCTGCACCAGGATTATTCTGGCAGTCTCTTAGTTTGACTTTAGTTTTTGCTTTATCTTTTATTTATCTAAATATATTAAAAGTAGCTATTTTATAGTATATATGTGGTAACTTTGATAGAAGTTCTTGTGAGTCCACTGTATACTCTTCTTTCCTTCTCTTGATGAAGTGACTTTCTCACTTATTTTGTAATTTTTAATTGTGAGCTCATATTTGACTGGCTTTAACATTTGACATTGATAGAGGGCATAAAGTGGGGGTGAGGTTTTCTTTGGAGCAGGTTTTACATTTATTCCAGCGAAATTCTGCCCCAGTATGACACCTGGCCTCAAGATGACATGAGACAAAAGAGAGAGAGGGATAGATCCAGGATTACAGAAAGTATCATTTACTGGGGACTTTATGACAAAAATATAATACAGGAAGCAGCAAGACCAATGGATTTCCACAGTCTGGGTGAGTGAGAGAGAGAGAGAGAGAGAGTTTATATTATGGTCAATTCAAAAGTAACTTCATCCAAGCTGGATTGTACCTGGTTTGTCTCAAACTAATATCGCAGATATCAGGTATATTCCTGTGGTATAAAGTTCCTCGTGCCACTCTATTTTTGTCTATTTATAGAGTGCCAGTAAATGATGTGAGGGAAATAGGCTGAGATTACTTAGGGGCAATCATGGCATCTACACCTCAAGACAAGCTGAATCCCTGTGGTGTAAATTTCTGGTAGTTACCCAGGATGCTACCCAGCCTGGTGTCACTTCTATCTAACAACCTACCATGAGCCTTTCTGAACCAATCCCCACTCTCATTGGAACACTGGGCTTGTTCGTTCGTTTTCAGTGAACGCCTCCTTTAGCCTCTGCTTTGGCCAAGAGAAGCATATTTCCCATTAGTTTTGGGCTCCTTTGTTTGCAAGAGGATTTCCTTTTTCCTAGCTCAGCTCTTCATTATGGGCATAGCTCTTTTGGGGTCCTGGCTGGATGTGGAGAGTCTTAGAGTTTCAGTGCCAATTCTTCACCATGGACATATGGAAAATGTGGTTTCCTCCTTCCTGCCAAGCCAGTAAAACCCAAGTCCAGGATACTGAGATCAGCCAGCACCCCAGGACATCGTTGGCACGTGGATACACTTCACAGTCTGGCTTCAGGCTCTATTTCAGGAACCTCTTTTAGTTTCTTGTGAATTTTGCTGTGCTTTTAGAAGTCCATTTGCTGTAACCTATCCCAGGACTTCTCATTTCATGGTGAAAGGTTGCTTAGAATATGAATCCTTTTCATGCTATTTTCTTCCTTTTATATATTTTGTACATAGCATATGTGCTAACGCTCTTATTTGTTTCTCATGAGTAAAATGGTCAGGAGTGTTGGCTCCAGTAGAATCCAACTAATGTCTATTTGATGTTGGTATCTTGGGCTTTGAGTCATTTCCCCAATTCTGGGCAGTCCTGACATTTCACTTTGACCAGGGGGTTGTCTATTCTGCTTAGCTTTTTACTTGAATTCTCTTGCCTCTCCCCAGGGGTGTTTTTATGCTCTTCTCAGCCCACGGAAGACACAGAAGATGAGATGCAGAGAGATTCTGGCCACAGCATTCGGAGTTGAGGGAAAAGGACAAAACTGGGTCTTTGTGTTTCTCTTCTAAGTTTATCCCTCCCTCAGGATATCTTGTCTTATTTATTTTCTTTACTGCATTGCTAAATCCTTGTTATTGCTGAAGGTAATTAGCTTTGAGCAATTATAATCATTCCCTATTCCCTGTCTAGCTTTCCTCTTAGCCAGGGAAAATGAAAGGTGAGACAGAGATTGTGGTGGAGGGTATCAGCTTTTGAAGCATTTTCTATCTCTTTTCCCTTGACCACCCTCATATCTTCTCAGCCTACTTCTTTAGAAATTCAAGTATTCATGAGATATTTTAGGTTTATTTGTTTATTGTATATTCTTAATTTTTTTCCAGAGGGGAATGTATGGCTATGAGAAGTGTTCATTTCTAAATCTTTACCCCAGTCTTCTAAAAAGGATTGTGGCATAAGTTTGTGGCTCTTTTTCCTTTGATCATTGCCTATTTTTATCCTGATTTCAAATGCATTTTGTCATTTAAGGAACTGAAGGAATGGAACCCTGATTTATTTTTCCATATGTATTAGTCACTTTCCCATGTCTTGGACAAAATATGTGACACTCACAACTTAGAGGAAGAATAGTTTAATGTGACGCACAATTTCAGTGGGATTGGCTTATGATTGGCTGGCCCTGACACATGGTAGAAGAAAGCTGCTCAGGTCATGGTGGCCAGGAAGCTGAGAGAGAGAATGAGGAGACAGGACTAGAACATTTCTAGAGCAGACCCTAGTGGCCTGGTGACCCCTCTTCCAAACAGGCCCACTTTGTCAACTACAAATTCATCAGTGAACTAATCATGAAATGCACTGATTACCATTTTATAGTAAGATACTGAGATGAATACCTGAGTCAGACATAAGTATGTGCCCTCTGGCAGGTTATTTTCAAAGACAGACAGAAAAATTAAATGTTTCCTTAAAATGCAAACAGCTACTACAATGGAAGTCCTGCTCTTGGTGATCCATGAGAAGGTCAACTTCACCATAAAGCTGACCGTGAAGGTCAACTTTACCTCTGGTGGCAGAAGGAGGACAGTGAGGATGTCCACTCCTTCTTGCCAGATCAGAGGATCTTACCACCAGATCAGAGGAAATGAGCTGTTGGAATTAACAGGGAGGAAAAGGGAGTGAAGGGAATTACTAGGGTGGACTCGGGGAATCTGATGACAAGAGACATTATGAAAGATTCGTATGCCCTCCATGCACTTTCCTTTAGGAAAATAGATTTTTATCCTTTCAGTAAAAGAGAACACTGGACATTTTTGATTTAAGAATTATCATAACCACATACATGTAGAAAATCATGGAGAAGATTAAGAAAGATGATTAGAAAGAGTATGGCAGATGGTATAAATGGCTGCAACCGTGCCACCCCTACCTTCAGCCCACAGGCTTTTCTTATGCTATGACTTCATGCTCCTTCCACCACGGGGTAGGTGGGCCCGGCTTATGATGCTGTGTGACTTCCATGCCAGAGCTCAGAAGGCAGCGGGGCTTCCTCCTAGTCCTCTTGGCATGTTTGCACTTGGTGCTGAGCCAGGATGCCATAAGGGTGACCAAGCATTCGTAGACATATCCACAGAGGGAAGAATTCAGGGTCCCACACAGCTGCTGTGACTGAGAAGCTCACGAAAGTGAGCACCAGCTTAGCAGCCAGGTTCTACGCCAGCTTCAGAGAACCTCTAGCCCCTAGTGGAGCCAACCCAGTTAATGTTACATGCGAGAGAGAATCACTGGCCTTCCTGAGCCCTGCCCAAATTACACAGGTGAGGGTCACATAAAGAGTTAGTGTCACTTCCGACGTATCTTGGGAGGGTTTCAAACAGAACAGTAGGTAACTGACACCAGGAGATAGAACAAAACCAGGCATGTACATTGGGGAATATAATTATTTATGCTAGAGCTAATGAGGGCCTTAGCTAATCACTGGTTAATTGAATAGATAATTATGACACGTCAGGTGCTGTGGCATGACACAGAATATTATATGAACTAAATGGACAAGGTCCTTTTGCTACAGAAGCTGACTAGTGAATGATGGGATAGAATCTAGAATGGTTCCACTGAACTACTTTATTATATTTACCTGAGGATGTGCACTCTCCCCTTTCATTAAGAGGCATTAAAATATTAACAAGGCCTGGAAGGTAGCTCAGTGGGAGAATATTTGCCCAGCATGTGTGAGAACCTGGATTTGATCATCAGTGCTGCAAACAAAATCAAACAGAAATCCCCCCAAACCCCACACCCCTGAGACAAAAAACGAGACAAATGCTTCATTACAGAAGTAAAAGTTTCGGCATACAAACGGCAGTAACTTGACATTGGCTTTATTTCTCTAAGCCCCACTGAGCGTGTTAGGAAGTGGGTTTTTGTTGTCTTCATCTCTTTTAAGGAAAGCCTTCATGGCAGAATTTGCCTTGCTCGCCTGGTATTGCCCAGGCTTTTGAGTTCAAAGCGCAAAGCGCTTGCTATTTGCATCAGTGCTTGTTACCGCCCCTCCCGAGGTGCAGGGTGAGAGGATTACGATGTTATTCTCTTCGAGTGCTCTCAGTCCCTGATCAAAGGAAGAGTTTTAGAGTCTTAGTTTGTCTGAGATTCAATATAAGACTATTCTTGGTTTGGGGTTTTGAGTACATCAGTTTTGCTTAAACATCAGAGAGAAAGAGCACTAACCCATGCATTGTAAACTACAAAGTCCCACGCGAAAGCCAATTATTTTAAATTATTTTAAAATGGAATTTGGGGTTTCGTGGTATTCAGGGAACTAACCATTAGCAAGAACATTTCACTTTAAAAATATTCTTTCAATAATTCATGTAGCAATTTGTTCCTTTGCAGGGAACAGCCATAGCTCCACTTTGTCTTGCTTTTTTTCCACAACGTCCTGTCTTTCTTTTCTCCTTCCCCGCATCACCACAACAGAGTCACTCCCCAGGTTGGTTTGCCAACTCCAGTGATCTGGCTTTGGTTTACAGAGCTCAGCTGGGAATGACCTTTTGAGTCATCCATAGCCTTATCTTGCCAATTTAATTTTTTTTTTTAATTCTTAGTACTCAGTTGGCCTGAACTCTTCAGCATTTGTTGACTGTTACCCAGTTCTCCAAACTTAGATCTCCTCTGACTTCTGTGTTAGCCTGCTTGGTTCTTTCTTCTCTTATTGTTTTCTGTGCTTCCTTTACTGACTTTTCTTGCCATCTCTTTTTTCGTCTTAAACAATGATGTTACCTAAGGTTTAGTTCTTAAACTCTCTCCCAATTTCCCAAGATGTTATCCTCTGTTTCTAGCTAATAACCACGTTATAATTTAGTTCTGAAGGGTTCCCCAGAACTTTCAGGTGTTTGGATGGTAACTGAATCTTGGAGATGTCAAACTTACTAGTGGACCCATCTTTTGATGAATTTAGTAGTTGAATGTGCTGTTAGGAGTTGGGACTGGTTGGAGGTGATCACAAGGGTGTGACCTGGAAGGATGGTCCCTGGATTTGATCTCTCTGTCTTTTGACTACCATGACATGCAGAACTTTGTTTCATCATGTCCTTACTCCATGCCATTTCTGCCTTAGAACCAGCCAACCATAGACTGAACCGACTGAAACTGTGAGCCAAAATAAATTTCTTTCCTTTAAGTTGCAGATGTTGGGTATTTTGCCCTTGTGATGGGAAAGTAGCTACTAGAGACAGTCATATTCCAATGAGTCTCAAAAAAAAGAAAAGTCTTCTGTAAAGTCTAAAGTAAAGCACAAAGCTCAAGAAATTTCTCTCTCTCTTTGAGACAGGGTATGGCTTTTTAGTTCAGGCTGGCCCTGAGCTCACTGTGTAGCCCTGGCAAGCCTCACACTCAGCAATCCTCAAACTCAGACTCCTGAGTGCTGGGATTACAGGAGTGAGTCACCAAGGCCAGCAAGAAAACACTTTTTTTAAGGGTGTAAAAATGAACATGCTACAAACAGTAATGAAACACAAAGGAGCCTACGTTTTAGCAAAGCAAATTAGATGTGTATATGCCTTTCAGAATTTTAACGTTTTCAATTTTGACTTCTAGTAGTTATGATGTAAAAAGCAGCTACTCAAGACTGAAGGTAATGTGGCCAAAGAAGACTGCTTCCACTGTATACTAGTGACATAAAACTGGGGCACTTCGAAGCTGAAACAAGTGGGGTTTTATTTTAGTGATGATTAGACAGAGGTCCAGAATTAGATAAAGCTCCTTGCTGTATGATTATCTCTGATGAATGTAGCAAGCTGTGTTCCTTAGTTGTACGCAATATAACTAGATTCCAGCTGACTTACAAAAGTGAACAGTTACTGAAAGATGAGCAATTCTTTTTGGATTTGAAGACAGAACTGATAAGCAGGTTTCCAGAAGGAAAGAAATGAACACCGTTCTGGAGCTAATGAGAACCTTAGCTAACCACTGATTAATCAAATAAAGAACACATATCATCATGTGCCTGAAAATGAGCTCAGAGTGATTCCACTAGAACTCCAAAGTCAGTGAAGCCCTGAAGGCTAAAGCCACAGTCACCCACCACCATGGAAAATGAGGATTTATAACCTCCAAGTCTAGTTTATAAGAGGTATTCAATAAAATATTGGACTGAAGAAATAAAGGAATCAAGTTGCTAGATAAATTAAATGGCATATACAACCTCCACCAGTATAACTGGAATCCTTTCACAGGCCAAGGTGAAACATTCTGGGTATTTTAGCCTGTCTGGTGTGATGGATAAAATCTATTTTTGTCCAATTGAGACAGCAAGAATGCTGTATGTAGCTGTCTTGCTGGGATTCAAAAATCACCCCGGTCATCACCAAACCAAATGAAAATAAACTCTGAAGAAGCATCTGTGTTTCACAGTGGCTTTTCACTGATGGGAGTATTATGGGATGTTGGAGGATGCCGGAGAGGATGCAATAATATTCCTCTGGATATAGAGCACTTGAGATTTGACAGTTTCACATTCTTCTTTATTTCTGTTAAGTCAGGATCCTGACAGGGCTATATTTTGCCACCCACTTTTGCTGTTTTCTTGTAAATGGCAGTGAACGAAAGAGGGTATGGAGAGACACCTTCTTAATCAACTCAGTTACAATTTTATAGTACGGTTCCCAGCAGGACACAGTGAACTATCGGTGTCAGTCAGGAAAATACACGACTCAGATGAATTAAACACAGTGGAAGCTCAACAGGTAGACAGTGTCCAGATCTCCATCTGGCAGGCACTGTGCCCTTGAGCTTAACTGGACATCATTAAAGCCGTGGAACTGACAGCCCTCTTCGTCCACTGGGACAGTTTCATGCCTTCAGCCTCGTTTTGGTATTTTTTTTCTTATTTTCTTTTAAGAGGGGGTAATATTAAGGTTTAAGAATCGATTTCTGTTTCCCTATACTTGCAGAGCAAACCAGCCCAAAGCGCAGTGGCTTAGAACAACGATCTGTCTCTCACAGCTCCCTGGGTGGGCTGGGCTCAGCATGGTGGTTCTCACTTGCAGCCATCCCCTCCATCAGTTCAGGCAGATACTCACTGGGCTTGGAATCATCTGCAGGTTCACCAGGGAAGGATGTCTAAGATGGGGTATTAGTTAGCTTTCTGGGACTGTGACCAAATACCCAGGAAAGTCAACTTGAAAGAAGAATGGTTTGTTTTGCCTCATGGTTTCAATCCATGGTCCCTTGGTGTATATATAGCTCGTTGGCTCAGGTGGAGGCGAAACTTCATGGCAGAAGAGGGTGTGTGACGGAGGAAATCTTCTCACCTGTGAGCCAGGGAGGAGAGAAAGTGGGCAAGAGCCCAGGTCGGTGGGCTTCTTTTGCCTTCCCTTTTCCTTCCATCTGGATCCCTGCTGCTCTCATTGAGATAGGTCTCACTCTCAGTTTCCTCTCCCATATGGCAATCCCCTCTGGAGATGCCCTCGCACACACACCCAGAGAGTGTGCGCCACTAACTTCCCGGGCTTTTTAAGCCTTTCAAGTTGACCTTCCGGACTGATCATCACTGGTAGGCTCTTCACTCTCTTGTCTGGTGTCTCCAAAGTGTCAGCTGGGCTAGGGGAGCCTGTCTTTCTAGGGAACCTTTCCTCATGGCGTGGTGGATCCCGGCTCATGCAGGCTTTCCAACATCCCCCAGAGGAAGCCTTGGTCCTGCTGCTTGTCTTTTGCTTCCTCTTCTTTCTGTCCTGCTCTGCTTCTTCTTCCTGTCCTTTCCCTTCTTTTGTGTAGTCTGGGGGATTACGTGTGCTGTAGTGCAAGGATCTTTGCACTGAGCCACATGCCCAGCCTTTTAACTTTCTATGTTTCACTTTGATATTCAGGTTTCTTTGACAAGATGTTTTCCCACAGTGACAGGATTATAGGGCCACAGTGCTGCTCATGGCTTAGTTTCAGAGGCCAGAAGTCACTTCTCAGTCGAAAAGAAGTGACAGGGTTAGTGTGATCAGGAATGATGGATACCAGGTAGTTTGCTCTTTAGAGAGCCCTTTTGGAAGCGGGGTTTGATAAGCCTCCTCTTAGGGGTGCAGCCCCCCTACACGGGGTCTTTCCTGGCAAGGTCTCTGCTCGCCTTCTGGCACCTTCCGTTTGCCCTGTTTCCTGGTCCACATGTACTTGGCCACCTCCCTTAGCTGCATGACTCTCCTAGCCCTGCGCCTTGGCCTCCTTCAGGGAGCAGCTTTTGGCTGCCCAGGCTAGACCTGGTCTTTTGGTCAAACTCTTTAGGAGATGAATTCCTTCCTTCCATAGCACCAATAGCAGTTTAGATAAGTTAAGTATCTTTTTTACCAAAGTTTCTGGGACAAGAAGTGTTTTAGATTTTTGTTGTTGTTGTTGTTGTTCTCCAGAACTGGGAATACTGGTATATGCATTGTGAGATAGTTTGAGCAAATTCTTTACTCTTTTATACATACTTTATGCCCAGAGGTTGAAGGTATTTTTATGTGATATTTTTAGTATGATCTAGTCATATTTTGACTATGATCTGTCATGGAAGGTTAGGTGTGGATGTTCCAATGCCTCTCTTAATTTCTGAGTCAGGGTCTTGCTCTGTTTTTCAGATTGACCTTGAACCTACAGTACAGGCCAGACTGGCCTCCAACTTGCAGTGATCCTCCTGCCTCCACCTCGTGAGTTCTGAGTGCAGCTGTGCACCACAGTGCCTGTCCCAAACATGTGAAAGTTTCTGCTTGTGTCATCTTGTCAGTGCAAAATGTTTAAATATTTAAACTTTTAAAAGTTTCATATTTTAGAATATTTTGATTTCAGATATTTTACTTAAATGTGCTCAGCTTTGCTTTTATCAGCCATAAGATAATCTGGTTAATGGATGACTGCTCCACAAGACCATTGAAAATACTGTGACCACGTTCTGTGTGTCCCATTTAAACCAGTGCAGTGTCTTCTACACTTCACATAGAGCAGTTGCTCAGAGATCTTTGTTAAATGAATGAATGACTGAGGGAATGAAGCGATCTCCCTAGACTTTATTTGGAGTTTCCTTGTTCAGGATAATTCACTTTCCCTATTGAGAGGAATGTTCTGGTAGAGGAGAGAGTTGGTTCAATCCATGAAATCAGGAAATTTTTAAGGGGATGAAAAGGGAGGGAAAACCAGGTGGGTTTTTTCTGAGATGTCTCCTTTTTATGGGGATGCAAAGGGTGTGTGTTAGGTTGTACTCCACAGGATTCCTATAGAACGAGGGCAGAGGGACAGATCAGTGAGCCCTTCCTTGTCTGAGCCCAGAGCCAAGTTGGCCCATTTGGTGGCTGTGGCAGGAGATCTGGACAGGAAAGAGGCAGTTGGCTTTGGAAGATGGCAGGTGGCAGGTGGCAGGTGGAGTATTGAAGCAGAAAGCTGGTGTGAGTCTGCCCAAAGGCACACGTGGATTCCTAGCACATGTCTGGGGACTTGGATATGAAAATCTGAAAGCTAAGAGGTGTCTTATGAGGAGCTCAGCAAGTAACCAAGTGTTTCCATTTTCTCCAAGCTTTAGGGATAACACTGTCATTCATTAACTGAGTGATAAAGCCTCTCTGTCTTGCTGTTTGTTTCAGGTCTTGCATTGTCCCATTTCTCTGCAGGGCATGCCGGGAATGGTGATACTCCCTTCCCTGGATGTAGCTGGTTGTATAGTTGCTGTTCTCTCTTTATGATTTCACATTATATAATCCCACAGTCTCACTGCTAGGAAGGCTACTGAAAAAGAAATCAGTGCTCTGGGGGGAGATCTGCAGGCCCCGTCCACACACAATGGCCAAGATATGGAATAAACTTAAGGCCAGGTGGTAAGTGAATGGGTGAAAGATGCATTATGTGCACATAGTGCACGGAATGCTGGTGTTTGCTACAACCTGAATGCATCTGGAGGGCACTGAGTAAGCCAAGCACAGAAAAGTAAACTCTACTCAAAGGTAGAATGAAAAAGCTGGTCTCATGGGAGACATCAGAACTGTGGTCAGCAGAGACTTGGGTGGTTGAGGGAAGAGTAGAATGAGAAGAGGTTGGGCAAAGGATTTATAATCATAACTAGACAAGAAGAATTTTTTTAAATGTCCAAAATAGATAAATACATGGGGACAGAATGTAGGTAAGTGCCTATCTGTGACTAGGGGTTGGAAAAGAGGAATGGGGGGAGGGTAAGGGGGAAAGAAGGAATGATCACAGTGGTTCTAGACTCTCTTTTGTGGGTGCTGGAAAAATTATGTTGTAAGTTGTAGTGACAGCAGCACAACTTCAAACACACTAACACCATTGGTTGTACACTTGAAATGGGTAAATAGATATGAGAATTATGTCTATCTCCATAAAACAGATAAGATATGAATAGTCATCTCCTGTTGTGTTTGGGATCTTAAACATCGTCCAAAGGTCCATGTGTTAAAGGTCTCGTCCCCAGATTCTGGTGCCATTTGGAAGTCATGGAGCCATGAGGAGGAGGGGCCTTGAGGAGAAGTTAAGCACTAGGCACTTGCTTGATGGGGACAGTGGGAGCCTAGTCCCACTGCCTTTCTCTTTTTGCTCCCTGGCTGCCATGGGTTGAGCAGCTTTGTTCTACCCTGTGCTTCTGGCCATGATCTTCTACTTCACTCACAAACACCAGAGCTGACCCATCAGGCCCTGAAACTTCTGAAACAGTGAGCCGAAAGAAATCTTTGTCTTCTATGTTGATTTTCTCAGATGTTTTGTCATAGCGACAGGAAGCTGACTTACACACTTTTTCTCTTCTTTCTCCTAACACCACCAAACCACAGCCCACATCACTAAAGAATTTGGAGTTTGGGAGCAGGGGAAATAATTTAAAAATGGGCAGCAGATATTGTGACTCCTGAAATCTGTTGGCCAACCCCCAGCTCAGGGAATCCCTTACATGACACCTCTCTGTTTCTCTGCTCTCTCCCTCTTCATCTCCCTCTTTCTTTGCTTTTCTTCTTCTTTTTTAAATACAGGATCTCTCTGTATAGTTCAGATTGCCTTGAGCTTGCTGCCTCAGCAACTCAGGTGGTGGGGTTATAGGTGTAAATCACCATGCCTGGACTCAGTTCTTTCTTTTCTAAATGTAGATAGTTAAGCAGATTTTTTTTCATAACTGACATCAGAGCTGTGAATTTGTCTTTAAGCAAAGTACAACTTTCACATTGTTATGGTATTTGTTTTACAGAAATGTGCAAAAAAATTTCTCTTGGAAAAATAGGCCGGGTTTCACAAAGGGAATTATTTTATCTTATCAATATTTTGCTTTGGGTTAGTGGCCAGCATTTTAAGAGTGCATTTTAAGATGGTCCTTGTTTTAGAGTGGGGGGCCATCGGGTGACTGCTGATTCTGCAAAGCCATCTTCAGGGCCAGTGGAAAAGTCTGATTGTTTGAGGCAGTTAAACATTTGTGTCAGAACTGTGAACACTTCCTTACTGTCATATAAAAATGCATTGAGAAAGTCACTTGCTTGGTACATCATCCTTTAAAACTTTTTAACTCCTGAGAGTTAAAATGTTTTACATTTTTGCTAAAACCTTCTTAAGTGTGGTTTGAGCAGAGCTTTTTATCTTTCTGTCTAAATGATGATACATAGTGAGCCTTGTGGTGAGCTCAGAGTGCGTGGCACAGTGCTTTCTAAATTTGCTGAGTCAGCTCCCAACATTTTATTCTTTGTGTGTTCACTATCTTGACATCTCTGAGTTCCTTCAATTTATTACAGTAAAAGACCCATGGTCATTAATTCCCCTAAAAAATACTCAAAGTATTTGCTTCTAACACTTCTTTTCAATTGTTTTGGGCAATGTGTCTTTTACTGTAATAAGGTTTTTTAAAAAATTTAGATGTTGACCATATTTCTTGAGCATACAGTCACGGGGACACACACACACACACACACACACACAACGTCACTCCTTCTGAGATCTTTTTACCCTTTCTGTAAACTCTCATATACATCAGTAACTTCACTTCCATGCAATTCTTCAGGTGCTGCTGTTAACACTGTATAGTTTTTTGAACTTCATTTGTGTTAGAATGAAATTTCACTCTCATTTATCACTTTTTGTGTCTTTGCTGTATTTGGGTCTCCACTTCCTCTGTCTTTCGCTGATTCCTTTTTATGAAGCATCACCTGGGTTTATCACAGGAGAGAAGGTGGCGACATGACTGAGCAGGTAACTATGCGGTGAGTCCTAGTGACAGTGATAGGTCACTACCAGGCTTCGGGAGAAGAGATGTGGTTCTTTATGGATACACGATGAGTGTGCAGAGGCGGGAGCACGAGCATTTGTGTTTTAATGCACTCATTCCTGGTTAATATACAGCACTCACAAGCTGCACTCTGTTGATCTATTTCTTTGTGGAATGACAATTAGCATCACTGAGGGGCTGAGGCAGTTATTTACCATCGTGTTATGTACACAACCTACTTTATGATTTAGGGACTTCTTGGCAAGAATGTAATACACATCTTTTCAATTGTTTTGGGCAATGTGTCTTTTACTGTAATAAGGTTTTAAAAAAAATTTAGCTGCTCCCCTAGATCGGAGCTTTGGCATTTTTGCAGTGGTCTGAGTGATTCGTCCTTGATTTGAATGGTCAGAGCCTAATAGGAATTAGAGATGAACTTCTTCTGGTCTTGTTTATCTTAGTTCTAAGTTGCTTTATCTATAAACCAATGACTACTGGGCTTGAGGTTCTAACATTGTACTTATTGTTATTTATCAAAGATATATTGAGCACTTTCCTGGGGGTAAGCAGGGTTGAGCTTACAAAAATGTAGATACTAGCCAATAAAATGTAATAGGGAAGTTAAAGATTATGAACTATATTCATTCCTTGTTACTCATAGGTTCTGTATTTGCTACTTTACCGAGGTGTTAAGATTTCTCGGTAATCCCTGCATTACTATTTCCCGCACTGTCATGGTCATTTGAAGACATGCACAGAGCGGCGAAGCACTGGAGCCACTCGATGCACAGGTTCCCAGCTGAGGTCACCAAGGCTACGCTCTACTGTCTCGCTCTCACAGCCATGCAGCGGTAACCAAAGAATGGAGACACGGAATACAGGGTGGGTTGGGTAGGTCAGACCCGGGGGCTGGGTGAACAGGGCTTGAGTCCCGACTTTGGCATTTGTTTGTGGGTGGCTGCAGGCAAATCATTGTGAATTTCTAAACCTCAATTTCTGTCTCGTAAAATAAAGAAAATACAATCTACCAGTATGGCTTGTTCTTTGAATTTCAGATCATAATCTTAGGGAGATGCATATCTATACATACATATTTTCCCTAGGAGCAGCGGTTCAGTATGTGCTTCTTTCATGTTGCTGGCAACTTTACAGAACATAGCTATCGGGAATAATGAGAATTGACTGTACACTTTAAAATATAATTACATCTTAAGGTTGCTATCAACTCTTTTTCTCATTTTCTGGCTATTGGAAAGTGGGTCTCTACAATAAAAGGTATCCAAATTTCTATGATGTACTGCAAAGGTTTAAAGCATTTAAATGTATCTGCACAAATACTAGCTCACTCATTTTAAAAGAACTTTAATCCAAATAGGTTTTTGGTTGAAAGTAAATGCAATTTGCATTCTGTTTACCTGCATTTAAGACTGTGTACGTGGCCAGTATAAAAAAGAAATGTTTGGAGATTCCTCATTTTCTGTGGGGATAGCGTGTGGCTAGACCCTGTGTATCTATAAAATTTTTTTCTTTCACCTTAGTGTCTAACGTGATTATTTCATTTCCTAATGTTCATTATATTAACCTTTAGGTAGACAGAAATGTTGAGTGAATCACCTATGAGATTCCTGGACACCTACCACTTTGACTGAATAATTGTTATATTTTTCTCTTATTAGCCTTACTATACATGTGTGAATATCTACAAATTATTTTCTTGAAACATTTGAAGTTGTAATGGCCATGAAATTTTATCTCAAATTATCTCACTAAATGTGTTCTAAGAATAAGAATATTTACACACAAATAGCATTGTCATTATCACACCTATGGCACTTATAATAATTATTTGATATTGTCTAATTACTGATGTTCATAATAATCAACTTTTATCCTAAAATATCTTTTATAGTTTTTCTTAAAATCAAGATCTAGTCTAGTGTTAATTTCTATATGTTTTTATTCTGTCTCTCTGGATTTCCTTAATTTAGAATAGACCCCAATTTCCCCCCACTACATCAATTTTTTAGAGTTTATTATTATTTATATGTAGTACATTAGAATTAAAATATAACCTATAGTTGAGACCTACCTGTCACTGATAAACTGTGGTCCAATAACTATTAAAAACCTCAGCATCTAACTTAGTACATGTAGCTGTATATGGCTAGGAAAGATATAAAAAGGCAACTGTTACAGCTTCAATAAAGTGAGGCCAGGTCAGAGGAGGTGGATCACTGGGGCAGTGACCTGGAAGTATTTACTCCTTTCTCAAGCTCTTCCACTTATTTTTTCTCTCTGACTGATTCCTAGCTCCCATGAGGTAAGCAGATTTCTCTGCCAGATCCTTCTGCTATGCTATTTCTGCCTTGGGATGGAGTTGCCATGAACTGAGCCCATTAAAACTGTGAGCCAAAATAAATCTCTCCTCCTTTAAATTGTGGATATCAAGCTTTTGTCTCAAAAATGATAAAGCTAAAGAATACAGTGATGCATATAAAATAGTTGCACAAATTATAAGGGCTAGATAATCTCATTATTCTCAATATTATTGCTTTAAAAGTTATTTTGAAAGTGACATCATTATTCTGTAATATGATGATCATAAATTATTCAAGTTAAAATATTGGGTCAGTGAACTGTTTGCAATAATAACAAACTATATATTCAATGAAAACTTAATCTTTCTTTTCCTCCCCCTTCTTTAGCTAGTATGAGTATAAAGAAAAAGTACTGATACTCATTCTCATAATCTCCAATGAGATTAAATATGACTGACAAAATTGCTGATCATGCCAGGTGTAGTAGAATTACACTGTAAGTCAAGCACTCTGGAAGGCTGAGGTAGAAAGACTGTAGTTGGGGGCCAGTTTAGGTGCTTTAATAAGACCTTGTCTCAAAATGTTCTAGGTTTCATCCTTGGTACTAGAAAAAAATAAAAGGAAGATTGTGGATTGCTGATCGTGGCACCAGGTAAGCCATCCAGAGAGGACATTCCTGTTAGGCGCTGGGTGCGTTGTGAGCTCTGACCTCTTTGCTGAGGTTTCTACAGCTAAACTGTGACCTCATATTAAACTTCTCATAGGACTTTTGCTTTAGCCCAAGACAGTGACAGGAATGGGATTTGCTGTCCTGCCAGGAACAAGTAAAACCAACTCAGACATAATACATAAAACAATGATTTTCAAAGAACAGTCACCAGTGGGAGACAAGGTTATGAAGTAAAGTACCTCAGTTTACTGTCTTGAATTTTTAGGGCTACAGTACAGGGTGAAGGATCCCAGGAGAAACCCAACAGTCTCCTCGAGATGGAAAATAGTTTACATTGGGTCAGAAAAAACATGTTTCCATCAGCCAGATGGGAAAAAATTTATAATTCACTGGACATTGGGTAAAACATTTAGGAAGTATTTTTTGCTCCAGTATTTGGGAATGATTCACTGTGGATCGAGTCTATTTCCTGCCTCACTTATAGATCATACAATCGGGATCACAAAAGATCAGACAAGTCCCAGTAACTTAACTGCATCTAGAGGAAGGCTCAAAAGTAGTGATAGGATGCCAAATAATCTATCACCCAACTGGTAAAATTCACAGTCTGTCATGCAATAAATATCACCAGGCATACATGGAAGCAGAAAAACAGGATCTATATCTGAGGGGATCAATCAATCAATCAATCAAGCCAAATAACCCACAAGTGACACAAGTGTTAGAATTAGCAGATAATGACACTAAAATAGATTTTATAACTACATCCCATACTTTGAAATGTTAAGTAGAGTTATTAAATATGTTTCAAAATTCCAAATTGAAGTTGCAAGCACAGAGAAAAAAAACCCTGAGGTCTAAGATGAAAAATACAAGGTATGATAAAGTATCATAAAGTATTAGGTTACTCTAAAAGAAGTTAGGAAAAGAAGGCAAATGATATGAGGATATAAAAGGAAAAGCAATTGCAGTGTGGTAGCACACACCTGTAATCCCGGTACTCTGGGAGTCCGAGGCAGGAGAACTGTAAGTTTGAGCCAATCAAATTGGGCAATCAGTGAATTAGTGAGACACTGACTCAAAATTTAAGAAAAGTTTGGGGATGTGGTTCAGTGTGAAGACCTTGAGTTCAAACTCCAGTGATTCCCCCCCCAACAAGAAAAGAAGAAAGCATTTTTTCAAATGGCAAAGTGGTAGAACTGATAGACTTAAATGTAACCACATCAGTAATCACTTTAAACATAAGTCTTATGAATACTATGTGTGTCCTTGATTTTAAAAATTTTCTATTCTGCTAAAGGTAGGTCGTCTACATTTTTTAACTAGATTTTGTTCATTGGTTATGATATTTAATTCTTTTATATCCTTGAAGATATTGTTTTTAGTAGTTGTACCAATGGCCTGAGAATTATGAGTGTTGGAGTTTCCCATTATACTCACAGATTAGTCTATTTCTCTTTTCATTTCTATCTGTTCTGATTTCCATATTTTGAGGCTCTGCTGATCAGTGTTTTGGGTGTGTATTTTAGGTTGTGGTATCTTTCTGCAGATATGATCACTTTGTCAATTTATAATTGTGTGTGTCTTTCTTTTCTTTTCTTTTTTTTTTGGAGACAGGGTCTCACTTTGTAGTTCAGTCTGACCCTGAGCTCACTGTGTAGCCCAGGCAAGCCGCCGTGAACTCAGCAATCCTCCTGTCTCTGCCTCCCGAGTGCTGGGATTACAGGCATGAGCCACCATGCCCGGCACTGTGGTATGTGTTATTGATTGCTGGTGGGCGTGAGTCTCCACGCCCAGCATTGCGTGTGGTTACCGGGATCGAACTCAGGACCTTGCAAGGCAGGCGCCAGAACCACTGAGCTAAATCTCTGGCCCTGTCTGTGTGTTTCTTTTCAACATCTCCCTGCTGGGCATCAGAGTGACATGTCAATGATCCCCCTTCTCAGACTTTGACTTTGTTTTCCATGTTATCTAGTTGGAAGGCACTGTCCCTGTAGTCATGGGACAACTGTCCTAGCCTAGATCTCCAACTGCGCTAGGCCTAAAACCAGGCTGAATCCACTGTGTTCCTGGTACCTCAGGGTGAGCTGAGTGTAGGAAGATCACTGGGTTGTGTGGGCCTCAGGGTCTTGAGGAGCTCCTGGATGTCTCCCTGGGAGATACCAAGAAAGAGAAAGAACGCAGTGTAGCTAAATAGTCTCCAAGTACTGCTCCAGTCCCCAGGTACTCTAAAGTTTGCTATTGTTTATTTGTGAAACTCTGCGGCACTCACCTCCCCAATCTCTACTTTTTTAGTGTGATAAAAGAGCTCAGGAGATGACTTCTAAGGTCTCTTCCCTCTAAAACTCTTTGAATTCCAAGGAATATGGGTGGAAAAAAAGAAAGATAAAAATAATAGGAAAAATCTGTTTCCTGAAGCTGCATCTCATCCTCAAACACATGAGATTCTGTCAAACCCCAACCAGGCTTTACCAGCTTTCCTTCCCTTTGGTTTTCAGAGCTGTGTATATTTTTAGAGAAATATGTTCCATGTGTTTTTTATTAATTTACACCTAAATTGACAAAATATTGTTTTCCCAAGGCTTTTTTGAGGTCTTGAAAATCTTTTTTTTTGTTTTATTTATCAGCACTTCAAAGCACAGAGAGTCCGTTGCATTCGCCTCAGTGAACTCCTGAGCCCCCTCATTTTGGGGGCAGAGGCCTGAAATTATGGTTAAACTCAAACCCGGCAGGTCGGATTGGAGAGATCTATCCTTATCCCGACTGACGTTCTGTTCTGGGGTTTCTGAAGCTTTTTCCACCAAAGAGGGTTTCACCAGGTCCTGAGGCGACGCCGACAGGGACGGGGAGCACGAGTCACTCCTCAGTCAGCTACCGAGGCCCATGGGTTGTGTTTGTGCCCTAAGTCCTGTCTCGCTGTTCGGCTGCTGCCTTTGTGCTCTCTCTGGGATTGGGCCTTGTCCTCGCACGTCTAGCAAGGGCAACCAACTCTCTGGGCCTCTGCCTGCAGGCCCTTGGGTGCTGCTGTCCATCTCCCGATGGCACAGTCATGACGTGGTTGGCAACCACCATGAGGGTGAGGAATAGGCAGAATCTTATACTCTTGCCTGCTGCTCCGTGGAAGTCCCATTAGTGTTTTCTTCTGAGACATTCTTCTGACACTCAAGAGTCGTCTTGCTGTGGACCACTTGGACCCGAGGATGCTTAACAGGTAACCGGGATCAGAGTAAGGCTTGACCTTCGTTTTGCCTCTTTTGTCGCTACAGATGGGTCTTGGTCGAGTCTCTTTGCAGCTCCACAAAGGATGTAGTGATCACTGAGGGGTGTCAGTCTAGGGACCGGCCCTGAAGTTGCATCACCCCACGCCTCTCCAGGACTTAGTGTACAGGGAGATGTGTGGGGACGTTTGGCAGACAGTGTTGCAGCCATTGCCCTGTACCTGTGATCACTTGAAGTGAGAGTAGGGAGGGACCCTCCAGGACTGGGTCTGCCAGAGACGGAGATGGGGCTTTCCAGTGAGCGGGGACATTCCTTAGCCACGGGGATTCCAGGGCTGTAACTCCGGCCACGAAGTGGTGGCTGGCCCGTCCCAAGCCTCGCAGCTGACCCTGGAGGCTGCCCTCCCTCCTGCCTTTGTGGGTGGGCCTGTCTGAGCACCTGTATCAGAGTGTGCCCCTTCTAGCTATTCAGCTGGAGTCCTTTCCTATCTTTCCACTAACGTTCGAGTTAAAGCTTTTTTTCCTCCCTAAATTTGTGCTCCAGTTTTAACTTTCATTTCTACTAAAGCAAGGACTCCCATGCTAGAGGATGACAGGTTTATGTGGCAAATGGCCAGGCAGTAACTTTCCATGTAGAATCAGATCAAGACCTTCAATATCACAGTGCCTGGCTTCCCTCCACGTGACCGCTTCCTGGGGAGTCTCATTGGCTCCTAAGAATGTCATGGAAGATGTGATTCTAGTTCGCCCATAATTCTGACTTCCACCCATCATTTATTTTTAAGATCTGATTCCAGGAAGATATTAATATACTGAGTCTCTTTCTTCTTATTTCTTGGTTCTTATTTCTGAAACTTTAAGTTGTTGACCGTATTTTGTGAAGCACAACAGGCATTCATCCCCTGGTATGCCTTTGCTGTGGTTGTATCACCCCCCATGTCGAAACTTGTCCCTTGAACCTTATTAAATGGTTAAACCTTAACTATGTGATTTGGTCATCGATGGTACCACTCTCACGAAAAGCTCAATGCTACTGTTGGTGGGGATTAGAATCACAGAAGTGGGTTCCTGCTGCGAAAGATGAGCTTGGTCCCATGTCCTCTGTTTCATTCACGCTCCTTTGTTTTTTCTGTCATGTTATGACTCAGCTCAGAGGCTTTTGCCAGATGCCAACACCATGGTTTTGGACTTCCCAGACTCCACGCTCTGAGGCACACACATTCCTATTGTGTACAAGTCACCTGGTCTCAGAGATTCAGTTACATGGTCTAAGGTAGCCCCTAAGGTGGTGACAGTGGTGAGCTCAATCTTCTGTCCCTCTACTTACTTGGCTAAAATTTCCTGGCTTAAATGTAGATAGGATTAGAGAGAGAGAAGAAGGAGATGTGATGGGGTCAGCGGTTCTACCTCCTACCAAAGTTGGATTGCTGGGCCCTACCCCAGGGTGTATGAGTGTGTGTATGTGTGTGTGTGTGTGTGTGATTCTGTAGATCTAGGATACAAACTGAGAGTTTGTACTTCTACTGAATTTTAGGGTGTTAATGGTGCTGCTGGTCTGGGAAACCATCTTTTGAGAACCACTGTATTTCAGCAAGGTAAGCAAGGAGTGGAAATAAAACAAAGGCTTCAGAAGGAGGCCTTCAATTCACAGTCTGCCACAGGCAGGTGCTCCCAAGCAGGCTGTCCTTGGCTTTCCTCTCAGTATTTTTTTTTTTTTTTGAGACAGGGGCTTGCTTTGTAGTTCAGGCTCGTTCTGAGCTCACTATGTAGCCCAGGCAAGCCTCGAACTCAGCAATCTCCTGCCTCTGCCTCCCGAGTGCTGGGATGACCATTGTGAGCCGCCACACCCGGCAGCTTTCCTCCCGGCAGCAGAGAAGGGAGAGGAGGATTGTATAACTCGTGGTGTCAGCACCTTCAATTCTCAGCCTTCCTAAGGCTGCCTGTGCCTCTCAGGGCAACTCCCTGTTCATCATCTCTGCCAAAGAATGCGTGGAGGTGAGGAATGAGTAGGATGCTCTACTTGGGGGAACTTAGGAAAAGAAACCCCGAGAACTCACGAAATGGCAAGCGTTAGTCCTCCCTTTCTTTCTGAACGTCATAATCGTCTGATTGTGCTGTCCAGCGGGGCCCTGGTAGGTTCCTCTCCTCCCCCCATCTGGGGACCCAGGATCTGAGCTGGAATCATCGCTGGGAAGCCAGGCTTTTCAGAGCAGGCAGATGTGGCCGACTTGCCGTTTAGATGAGTACATCCTGCACCTGGGCGGAAGAGCGGCCATGCTAATAAAGAATGGCCATTTACATGAGAATGACAAGTCTAAACGTGACGAGACTGATAGGGTTTGCCCACAGCCAAATCCTTTCTGCCTGAGTACATTCGATTTGAATTCCTCTAGAAACACCAGCTCCATCGCGCTTGGGCAATATTGAAAAGGTCAGTGGAGGCAATGTCAGACATGGTCTGCAGTTGCTCTACAAGTACTTTGGTGGCGATGCATAACAATATATTACAGTGGCCACCAGCCACCCGGCTCTCCAAGGGGCTCACTCTGTGTATCTAGTAGCAACAGACTTTTTTCCTCCTTTTTTCTTTCCCTCCATTTTTTTTTTTTTTACTCCTCTCGAATATCACTATACAGCTAGCTAATAAGTTTTTTTCTTTCCTAAGACACTGAGGATAAATGTTTTGATCTGGCTTCCACACGCAGCCCTCCTCAGAGTGTTTGCACATTAAATATAAATAGCAGTAACTCCAGGGGCTTAGATGCCTACACACAGCGTTTACCTTGGAGAGATTTTGCCATAATAGAAACCTTGTGATCTTCTGCCCTGTTTTGCCTCCGGCAAAGATGTGTTGAGGATCTGTACTTTAGACTTTCAAAGGGCCTCTCTGTGATTCTCAGGGAAGCAAACAGTGGATTCGTAGTGGAGAGCCCGTAGGGTCACGCGTTGGGCTCTCTAGAAGCAAATACGGAGACATAGATGGGGAATAAAGTGTTTATCAGGGATTCTTTGTGGAAACGAGAGAAAGGAAAAGGCCCTGGCCAAAGAAGAGCTGTGGACAGACCCACAGAGCTTTAGCTAATGGGTCAGGAAAGCCGGATCAGTGTTGTCCACAGGCCACCCATGTCCTGCAGAAACGTCGAGGCCTGTTGACCTTCAGCTTCATTTGGGATCAGGAGGTGGGCTGTGGTGTGACCCTGAGCACTGGCTTGACCTATGGTGGGAAAGCAGGTAGCTGTGTGCTGAGAATGTTCCAGATATCAGACAGCAGGCAGTGCTGGGTAGACAGGACAGAGTCCATTAGAGGGGTGTGTAGATGTTGAGGTACTGACCCAGGAAGATCCTGAGCAAGACACAGCTTTTCTGGTCTCACTTCCTTTTTCTACAAAGAATGGAATTTGGTATATTAATCCAAAACTCCTGAGAATAAAGTTCTCTGAACTACAAGGGTTAATCAAACAGTTAGAAAAACTAGCCAGAATAGGACCAGATCCTGAGATGAGTTCTGAAGCTAATAATAGAAATATTAGTTAATGCTTGGAGAAATGTTCACTGAACCTAAGAACCAAGAAATTTGGGTGAAGAAAAGCATAAATTGTTTATATTGAAGTTATGTTAGCTGTAGATAAGAAGGGTGGGATAATACAATAGGGTAAGTTTTGGGATAGGCAGATATTTGGAAGGAAGAAGCTTCTAGATTGGTGGAGGTTAAAGTCT
Source organism: Thryonomys swinderianus (assembly GCA_004025085.1). Taxonomy (NCBI): domain Eukaryota; kingdom Metazoa; phylum Chordata; class Mammalia; order Rodentia; family Thryonomyidae; genus Thryonomys; species Thryonomys swinderianus. Next base: position 5,718 of record PVIC010007604.1, on the reverse strand, counting down.
ACAAAGTTCATTCATAAACAGTACCTCAATGGTAGATCACCTGGGGTTTGGGGACAAGATTTCAGCATATATTTAAGAATGTGGAGAAGTTTTCCCTTGGTTTCTGCCCATATTTGTTAACTGATTGTGTCTCTTCCTCCCTCCTTCATTGTTTGGCCTTTGTAATAAAATTATATATACTTCACCCCTGGTTTCCAGAACTACTAAAACCCTTAGAACTTCTTGAGTGATAAGGGTGATGGGAATATGTTCTGTTATCTATAATATGCCTCTTTCAATCCACTGTGAGTTTGTGTTGATGAGATGACTGGAAAGGGTGAGACTGGTCACCAGAGGGACCAATCATGTGAAAGAGATTCAAAACTTACATTTCCATCTTCCAACTTCTGGGAAGGGAAGGGAGTTAGAGATCGAGTTAATCATCAATTGCCAGTGAATAACCAATCATGTCTGTGTAATGGATTCTCCATAACATCCTAAACCATAAGGTTCAACAATTTTTGAGGTGACAAATTCATCCACATGCCAGGAGGCTCGTGCACCCCAAACCATGGGAACATAAATTCCTGTGAATGGAATCCTTCTAACTGTTCATTTGTGTCCTTTATATTATTTTTTATAGTAAGCCAGTAAGCATAAAGTGTTTCCTCAAATTCTGTGAATGGTAATAAGAATTATGAAAAAGCTCATGGACACTTCTGATATATGTAGCTGGGACAGTCAGAAGTTCAAGCATCCTGGGACTAGTGATTATCCTCTGTCACTCTTGTGGAACTGAGCCCCTAAACTTGGGATCTGATGCTGACATCCAATAGTGTCAGAACTGGACTGAATGACAGGAGACCCACTGGTGTCCAGAGAGTTGGTTAATTTGTTGTTGGCATGGAAAAAAACCCGTACATTTAATATAGCAAATATTGAAAAGAGGAATAGTTTTTCCTTGAATAGAACAGTTTTTTTCTTTCTTGATTTCGTGCAATCACACAAAAGGTGGGTGAGCTAGGTGATTCTTGTGTTGATTATATATATTTATCCTGGGTCATGAAGAGGGATGTTGAGCCGAGATGCATTTGTCTTAATCTGTGTCAGAGTCAGCTCCCTATAGCCTTCTCCTCAGACCCCAGTGTTTCATCTTGTCTTCTGTCCCTGTCTCTGGTAGCACTGGAAAGAGGTTGTATATTGGCCTTGAAAGTGGGCTGAATGGGTATCCAGACCCTAATGGGATAAAGCAGTTGTTGAGTTTTAGTTAAATTTTCAGCAAAGACTGGGAAGATTTGTTGGGACCCCTGGGAAACAAGAAAAATATGTTTTGATTAAGAGAGATCTTTTACATTTGCCTGCTGATTTGCAAAATGGCACCCAACAACAAACTTTATGGAGAGCTTTAATATGTGCCAGTGAATGAGACACAGTTGACCTGGACCTCCTGCAACTTCCATTCAACCCAGAAGAATCAGAAGACAAGTAAGTAGGACAGAATCATGGGGATTTCAGAAGTGATGAGTGCCTGGAGAGAGGTAAAGGAGCGATAGCACCAGAAGCTGGCAGGATAAAAGGAGCAGGCAGAGCCCAGGGCTGAGCAGGAAGCAGATGGGAGACAGGTGTGGAAGAAAAGTCCTGAGTACGCAATTCTGGGAAGCCACAGTGGCCCTCAGCAGCCAGAGCATGTGCAAACTTACCTATTTGGATGCAGTTTGCAGCTTCTATAATTATTTCCTTTCTTATGCCAGGATAGACTTCATTTTGGAAATACCAACTCATCTTGGGTGCTAAAATGAAAATTAAAAAAAGGAACTTTGGAGGAGTCTATATTTGGGATAAAGGAGAGAAGAGAGGCTCAGTGGGGACATAGAGGCTGAGGGATAAAAGCTGAGCCAGATGGTACTCCAGAGTCACAGGATCTCAGGACTTCCTTGTGGGCTGCTGCATCTGGCTATGGGATTTCTGCTGTTTCATGGCTGCCCTCTGACTCTGCTGTCCTTGTGTTTTCATACGAGTGAGCTTTTTCTGCCAGGATCTTTTGGATGGTAGTGCTGCTGTGCATATTTGAACTCTTTGGAGACCTAGCGTGAATTCTAGATCTGCTACTGTTATCTGTGTTATCCCTGAGTCCTTTCCTTATCCTGTCTGAGGACAGGAGGCACAACAGTACTTGTCACATAAACAATAAGAGGACATTGTTTTAGAGTAGGTTTTGGGCTCCAATAGACCAGACTAAAAAGCAAAATGGAGTCACTCATGTTAATCCTCCAGGTTATCAAATAGGAGCTAAGGTGTTACCTGAGCTTTGGAGTAATCAGGAGAATGAGAAGTAAAAGGCAAATTTCACAGACAGGTCATTTACAAGGAGCAAGATACCGAAGTTCCCTCTTCTTCTTTCACAAAATGGCGACCTATTTAAACAATCAGTTATTTTTTTATTATTTGTCTCCCTCTACCCATCTCACATGGAAAATAACTTTAAAATGAACTATCTACTCTTTGTTTCTGCCTTTTCAGCCCTTCCTTGTCTATACAACCAGCTTCCTCTGCTCAGCTGAGCAGATCACTTACTCCATTTTGTGGAACAAAGTAGTGCCAGAATGTAGATTCGAAAATAAAGATCTTTAACTTATGTGTTTTGTCCTTGGGGAACTTGCTTCATCCTGGAGGTGGACCATGCCTTCCTTCTGTTCTTATCACGTGATAATGGTAATCCTCCTACAGTGTGATCAGGATCACATTACTCCTTTCAAGAACATGGACTGGCTCCCAAGACTCTCAAAGTGAAAGGTAAAGCCATGATGTGACTCAAAGCTCTGTCTCCCCTGACACCATCTCTGTGTCTAAACCTTGGAGGCTCCAGTTCAGCTTACCAAGCATCCATTGAATAACAGGTCAGACATTGGCTGGGGGTATAAAATTAGAAGACAATATTCCTGTCCTTGTGCATCCCAGTGGATTGAGAAAAAACAAATAACTCTAATGAAAAAACAATCAATGTCATATTTGATGAAGGCTAGGAAGATCCATGGCCCAAGTCACAATTCACATGAAAAGTGCACGTATCAGGCCAGAGGGTTAGCTCAGTGGTTCCGGCGCCTGCCTCACAAGCGCAAGGTCCTGAGTTCGATCCCCAGAAACCACATACAATGCTGGGCGTGGAGACTCACGTCCACCAACAATCAATACCACATACCACAGTGCTGGGCGTGGTGACTCACACCTGTAATCCCAGCACTTGGGAGGCAGAGACAGGAGGATTGCTGAGCTCCAGGCTTGCCTGGGCTACATAGTGAGCTCAGGGCCAGCCTAAACTACAAAGAGAGACCCTATCTCAAAGAAGAAAAAGAAAAAAAAAAGTGCACGTATCCTGTTCTACAGTGTGATGATAGTTTCTTAGAGCCATGAGCCCATGTGAGTCTTGAAGTTCCAGCCCTTCAAAACAAAGGTGGAGAAAGAAAGAAGGCCAGTGACTCACTTTCCACAGGAAGGATCATGAGCAGAGGCAAGAAAACATGGTCTGTCAGTGTGAGCAGCAGTTCTTGGGGTCTATGCAAATCTAATAAATGAGGCAAACATTAAAGGGAGCCAAGGCCAGGAAAAGGTAGTATAGGCAGGTCATAGTAGGTCTCAGAAGTCACAAGTTTGAACTTTACTTGATTTAGGTAGGGAGTCATTAAAAGAAATTTACTGGAAGAGAGAAATCTTGGATGAGGGACTAACCAATGTTTTCTAATCTTGGAAGATCATTACGTGAGGACAGTTGCTGCAGGTGGGGTTCCAAGATGCAGAGCTGGCAGCAATAGGCAGATGAACAGTGAGTTCTTTTTAATAACCAAATTTTTCTGCCTGCCTGGAAGTGAAAATCACTTCCTTAGATGTTATGAAGCTTTGGCATGACATAGAAACTGGCGAGCATTTCTTTAAGTATATTCGCCAACATTGGAACAATCTATGAGCTTATAATAATGAAGATTCTTGAGCCCATCCTTAGTTCTATTGACTCAGAATACTTGTGGGTAAGCCTCGGGATATGAATTTTAAATAAATTCCTTTTAAAAAAGCTGTAGTGATACCACCTTCCACAGATGCTTGGATTAGATGGCTCTGAAGTTGCCTCCAACTGTTTGGCTCTAATTGGCCATGGATGAATATTTTGACGAGCTATGGCTAGGATCTTTTGGAGAGGGATAAACTATCCCAAGTTGGGGATATGGATGAGGTGCTTTTCTTCATCACTGTCATTTATGATGTTCTTCTTTTCTGTCACACTAGCTGATCACTTCTCTTCCACTGCTTAGGCCAGTATTTTCTATGTGGTTAGTCTGTGTCTTCATCAGTTTTCTGTTACTGTAACAAAAGACTTGAGATAGCCAATTTAGAAAGACAAAATTTTATTTTGAATAATAGTTTTTGAGGACTTAGCTCATGGTTGGATAGACTTTGATGGTGGAAGTGCCTGGTGAAGCAAACTATCTTGTGGTCAAGACATATGAGAGAATAAAAAGGGAGAGGAAGAGAGAGAGAGACAGACAGACAGCAGACAGAAAGACAGAGATTGATTCTCCTTCCAGGATACACTTTCAATGATCAGAAAACTGGAAAACTTCAGGAAACTTCTCACTAGACTCCACATTTTAAAAATTTCTACCAGTTCCTGTTATCACCAAGCAGAGAATTAAGCTCTTATCCCTGACCCTTTGTATGTGGGTTGGAGGGCGCATAACAGATTTGTCTGCCTTAGTGGATTAAGACATATCTAGCAGTTTAGGAATGCACAGTTCTGGGTGTGTCTGTGGGTGTTTTCAGAGATGACTAGCATGTAGTTTAACAAACTGAGGGGAGAAGACCTATGTTGGTTGTGGGTGGCACCAACCATAGGCTTGTATCTTAGATGGCATGAAAGGAGAAGAGAAGGAAATTGGCAGTCATTTTTTAAAAATTGAATTATTTATTGGTACAATTTATATACATCTCACAATCACGTATAACATTGGGGAATTTGTACTAGTATATGACACAAGTTAATTCTCATTTTTACCCATATCCCTACCCACCCACACCTCCCCACCCCCTTTGTACATACTCTTTTATTTTCTTTCTGTATCATATTTATTCCTTCCCCTCATTACATTCCCACACCAAATTTCCTATGGAAATTTCCCACTCTATAAAAGCTGTCATACTTTCTAGAGCTCATTTGCATCTACAGGTGTTCATGTCAAAGGGAAGATCTGGAATTTGCCTATCTGTGATCTATTGATTTCACTTATTAGTATATCCTCCAGGTGTCTCCATTTGCACCTAAATGGATTGATCTTGTCATTCTTTATGGCAGAGTAATACTCCATTTTATAAAAAAAAAACACATCTTCTCTATCCACTCTCCAGTTGATGGGCATTTGGGTTGTTTCCAAGATTGAGCTATCACGAACTGAGCTGCTATGAACAAGGGTGTACATCTGTCTTTCCAATGTGATTTTAGAAATTCTTTTGGGTATATTCCTAGCAGGGGGATAGCCGGGTCAAATGGACCTCTAGTCCTAGTTTTCTGAGAAATCTCCACACGGATCTCCACAATGGTTGCACAAATCTTGGCAGTCATTTTTAAGAACTATTTCACATTTAAGCAGATGTGTCTTCTGCTGCCATCATCTGTGGACATTGGATGGCAGTCTTTTAGTCTTATGATGTAGATTTATACCAGTGACTCTCCAGGGAACCTCTTGGTCTTTG
>PVIC010007603.1:0-44870 GCA_004025085.1 Thryonomys swinderianus | reverse complement strand
TTAGTGTATTTCCATGTTAGTTTTTGTTAAATTAAAATGTTTGAATTCATTTCAGAAATCTAAAATTCATTATTCTATTAAATATAGATATCATTAATCATTCTGTTACTATCCTTTCTAAAGTTATATTGCCATAAAGGCAATAAAATATTTGACTGATGTAAAGTTACTGTTAGTTGTAACTATTGCAGTATTAGTATTATTAGTGCATATTATTTAGTATTATTCAGTGCCTTATATATGATTTTTCTTGGTCTTGTGAACATTTTACAGCATAACTTTAACATAATAACATTTATGGCATTAGCATTATTTCAATTGTATTGATTATTAAAACGTACTAGCCATTTCTATTTACCTTGGTAGGTAATTTCTCCAATTGATGTGTTCTACATTCTAAAGGGTTTATTTTTTGAATCATAATAACTTCCCATTATGTACTTTAAATTTATTTATACTAGGCTACTTATCAGATTCCATTAAACAAACATGTCAAAATTATTGATCTAGTTGCAGAAAAATGTCTCTTTAATCCTAACCACTTAGTTTGCTTAAACTTGAGAAAAATATTTTACATATGAGGTTTCTTTTAAATGGCCAAACTAGTGAAAAAAAAAGTCAAGGGTTAACACCCACCACCTGTGACTAGGCTGCAAAAGAGGTCTTTAGGGTGTGATTTAAGGATCCTCACATGGAGAGAACATTCTGAATTCTGATCCTAGTAGAATAACAACATCCTTAGATGGATCTAGAAAACTTGAGTATAAATAAAAGAATATAGAAAGATTGAATAGGGGTGCACACTATACAAAAGAGGTGTGCAGTTTATGTAGTCAGTTATCAGCAAGAAACAGCTTCTTCCCTGAAAACTCCTGAAAGAACATAATCCTGCTAAATGGGTTGCTTTTACTGTTCTGACCCCCAGAAGAGAAAAGGAGTAAATGCATGTTGTTACAACACAAGATTTCTACTAATTTATCACAGGAGTAATAAAGAACTAATGCAAATGTTGGCACATGGAAGTGGTGAAGAAACACTTTAAAATCATGCAGGTAGTTTTGAAATTATATAACAAGCAGAAGATTTTTAAGATGCTGAAAGAAAAGGCACAAATTGTAATAAATAGATTAGTGTACATTAAATATAGATATTAAAATCTGTTATTGAGAGGAAAAAATGAAGTAAAGAACATAGCAGAGAAAACCATTTTCGGTGAATTTTCACTTCAGAAGGTTTAGAAAGCTGTAAGACTAGATATATCTTGATATCAATGTCAGTTTTACTGATTTTAGAGGTTTTTTTCTAAAACTATAAAAAATAGTGTATGTTGTTCTGCCACTACATTTTATTAATTTATTTCAGATATAATAGCACATTAATAAAATATTTGACTATAAACATTTTCAGTGTTATTTTCATATCTTTTGAAGTATCTTCCAGCAGCCTGATGAGGAAACAATGATCTGCTAGGATTTCTGAATTTAAATGTACTTGAAGGAAAAGTTTGGTAATATAGGAGTTTCATGTTTGGAAATAATTTTATATTGACAAAATGTAAAAAAAATATATCTTCTATAATGAGGCAAATAAACTACATTTTAATGTTACCCACTGAAGTCAACATAAGTCTGAAAACTCTTAATTAAAAGGGTCTGTTGTTTCATTAGTAACTACACCCACCCCAGGAAGGTCCACGATGGAATGATGAATGATGTTTTCCCTGGAGACCTAATTATATTGCACTGTCTCTACCTTTATTTCATATCTGATTGCTTAGCTCCAGAAAACTCTAATGGTTATGTTAAGAAAACTTCCTTTTCATTTTTAAAAACATACATTTGGTTATAAATTACCTTTTTCTTGCAGTAGACTGATTATATATATATATATATATATATATATATATATATATATTAAACACAAAGGTTCATTTGTAAACACAAAGGTTCATAAGAAAATGTATTGGCCCTAATGTAATTATCAAAGGGCTGATCACAAGTAACTTTATATATATATGTTACTATCCATTTCTAATAGACTCCTGGTTTCAAAGTCAGTAATGTAAAAACACCCTTTCCTCGCCTAAAACCAACCACTAGCATTGTTTTGTAGAGTAGCAGCAGAACTTTTTACAGCATAAAAGTGGATAAAAGTATTTTTAAAAAATAATGTAAAGTATATGTTATGCTTGATGCATATGTGTATGTGAACAATATTTTGATTTATTGAAAAAGAATGATGTAATCAGAGAGGGTAACGTCTATTGTGTGCATAAGTACTGTTAAACATTTTTTATCTCTTTAAACTTTCTTCCCATTAGGTGCTCAAAGATAATTTTTCTACCAGCTGCACGTAAAGGGACCACAAGATGCCCATCAGCTAGAGTTCCTGTTCTTTTAAACTTGCAAAATTGATCCGAAGTTCAATATATACAATTCTAAATGTTCTTAATCATTCCCAAAACAGCAGTAAATTCAGTAAAATTCTTTTAAATTCATTTGTGGTACTTTATGTAAATGTAAATCAAGAATTTCACATTGTTTTTAACAGATTTATGATAGTTTTCGCATAATTTACTTTTTATAGAATTGCAACTCCTAGTTACCTGTGCCGGAGCTGCTACTACCATATTCGCTCCAGCAGTATCCACAAAATAATGAAGGGTTTTCTCCAGTCCAGCGATAGGAAGGATCCTTTTCTAAATAACCTCAGTGTTATTCCTCTGACAGATACTCTATGAAACTTAAATGAGATATTTTACCAAAATACAGTTTTCATCTTACCAGATTCACCTCATAAATATGGAAAGGTATTCTGTCCTGTTTCTTCCCGTCTTCCTTACTGTCTCTGTGTTTCTCTTCTGAAACAGGCAGACAGCTTTAAAACGTACATGGTTTTCAAGAATGGTCAGTGAGTTTTCAGTCACTGTCTGCTGTGGAAAAACATTAGTATATATCAGAGGCTGCATTGTTTTCTGAATGGGCTGCTCAATGATAATGATAATGAAAATTTCAAAGGGTTTATATATCGTAAAGTTCCAGAAGAGCTTTTTTGTCTGTTACATTGATGTCAATTCAATTGATACTCTGTGCACGGATAAAAGTATGCTCCTAGCCGGGCTTGGTGGCTCACGCCTGTAATCCCAGTACTTGGGAGGCGGAGACAGGAGGATTGCTGAGTTCGAGGCTTGCCTGGGCTACATAGTGAGCTCAGGGCCAGCCTGAACTACAAAGCAAGACCCTGTCTCAAAAAAAAAAAAAAAAAAGTATGCTCCTAATATTTGTAACACTTACAACTTTTTATTAATTTTTGAGCTTCTTCCAGTATCATGGCAGAAGTATCTAGTAAATCGTCCTTTATCCTTGTGGCTAGAAAATAGAATATAGGCAGATGAATGTTCACCATAGGTGAAAGGGTTCAAGAGATAGAGGGAGGTTGGAGGAAGGGAAGTACTACTTTTCTTTCTGCCGTGCTTTCCACATCAGTAATATCATAAGTTAGTACTTTTCTCATATGGCTGTTGTGAAGCTCAAAAGAATGCATAGTTCTTAGGTATTTCTTAGAGACTGGAATACAGTATGTACTATGGAAACGTTTATGACTGATTTTGGTTGAAAAGGCACATTTCGTCAAATGCACAATTCCATAGATAATTTTATTTGGCTTTTGTAGTCTTAGAAAGTTTGCTCTTAAACTAATTTAGAAAGTTAATTAGTAGCTGAGATAATTATAGTCCTCCTTAAGCTCTGAGGAGAAGTGGGCGAGGAGAGATCAATGTTGGGGAGTTAGTAGGTGGAGAATCACAGGGGGAGAATCGTATTCTTTAGACAATAATAAAAGGTGAAACAGCAGTGTGTATCCTAGTAACACACTGGGAATTTGTCAAATCAGGGAGTCTTATTAGAATTAAATTATATGCCATAAATTTATCTTTGAATAGAACTGTTCCCTGTGAAATCATGGCTCCTGGCCCTCTGGATATATTTTTTAGTACTGTAATATACAGTGGTTAGTAATTATTTTACTGAGGAATTCATGCATTCAGTCAAATATTTAATAACCAGAACCCCAAAATGTACCCCCTATAGTATGTACATCATCACCCATAATCCACAACCTGTTATCTTTTTGGGAAATGATGAGTGAATCCGTTCAAACATTTTTTTTTAAAGAAAAGATGACACAATGTAGTAAAGTAACCATATGTGAAGATTTTGTTTTCTAAACACTTAAATAATATAAATAAAAAGTTCTGTGCTGTGGTCACTTTGGAATGGCAAATTCAACTAATGCATAGCAAGGTGAAAAGAAGTGTGCATTCCAATTATGCCTTTACATCCCTTTGGATTGATGTCTGTGTTATTAACCTTTATTAAGCTTGGACATAGCCAGCAGTTCAGAATACATTTACATTTTATTTCTTTAGCTCTTCTGTGTAAATAGTGTATCACTGGGTAGAGAGTAGTACAAGGATTATGAAATAAATTACTAATAAAAGTATAAACTCTACCATAAACTAATATCATGATTTCAGTCAAATTCTTTCAATCTAGAGTTCAGTAATGTTGATTACCTCTCGTGTTACATGATTCCATACTTCTGATCAATTGGCAATGCTGTCCCTATTGTTCCAGATACAGTAGGTAGACTGGAACCACAGTACTCAAAACTGGTTCAAAAATCATGAGGTTGGGCCGGAGGGTTAGTCCAGTGGTTCCGGCGCCTGCCTCACAAGTGCAAGTTCCTGAGTTCAATCCCGGTAACCACATACAGTGCTGGGTGTGGAGTCTCACGCCCACCAACAATCAATAAATACCACATACCACAGTTCCGGGTGTGGTGGCTCATGCCTGTAATCCCAGCACTTGGGAGGCAGAGGCAGGAGTATTGCTGAGTTCGACGCTTGCCTAGGCTACATAGTGAGCTCAGAGCCAGCCTGAACTACAAAGCGAGACCCTGTCTCAAGAAAAAAAAAAAAATCATGAGGTTAATTACAAAGTCATATATGTGCACTTTAGTTATCAGACAAACATGGCAATATTGAAAACTCACAGACTTCAGTTACAACCCTTTACTTTCAGTCTCCTGCCATGTATAGATCATCTTACATCTTTTCTGTAAAGTGTTATCCTGATATTTAACAGTATTGCATTTTAGTAATTACTTAAAATGATTTCACAGAATTTTATATCTGGCTAAGTAGAATTATCCAATAATTTTTTAACATACATTTGTGAAAGATACATGAGTCAAATATTTACATTACACATGAAAAGTAGTGCTTCTGGAAGACGTCTTAGCAGGGAATACACAAGTCCACATACATGGTACATTTTTTTGTACCACCACAAATCCACATTCATGGTGCATTTCCATTTTTATACATTATTATACATTAGTATACATTATTATACATTATTATATTATACATTATTCTAATACATTATACATTATTATAATGTATAATTATACATTATTATATTAATTATACATTATTATACATTATCATATTATACATTATACATTATCATATTATACATTATTATATTATAATGTTTTAAAATAATATGATATATTATATGATATATGATATATTATATGATATAATAGTATATATATATATATATATATATATATATATACTATTCAACGGATATCTGATTAAAAATTTAGAGCACCATGATTTATTATTTATTTATTTGTTTGTTTGTTTGTTTGTTTGTTTGTTTATATTTTTGAGACAGGGTCTCGCTTTGTAGTTCAGGCTGGTCCTGAGCTCACTATGTAACCCAGGCAATACTTGAACTCAATAATCCTCCTATCTCTGCCTCCCGAGTGCTCGGATTACAGGCATGAGCCACCATGCCCAGCAAGAGCACCAGGATTTTTTAATTTGCAAATATACGCTGATGTATCTGCATGTGCTCCACTTTCAAAGATTTTTATATGTTCAGTTTTATAAACTTCACTTCCTTTATCTTCCTTTTATCAATAGAATAGAATAGAATGTGCAAATCTGCATTAACTGATAAAAACCTCCCATACAAAAATATATTGATAAAATAAGTCTGTAAAGCAAACTACTGAAGCTCTCTGACTGAAATTTTTTATTTCTCATCCAACTATGGATGGGGAGAGTAGCTGTGATAATTTGAGCCATTTTCAGTAGATCTCAGCTGGGCTTCTTCGTGCATTTGAGGTTGACAGACAGGGTGTTGTGGGTGGGTGTGACAGAAGGGCATTAGCTGAGAAAACTGGGCTTTCTTCCATGTACTCCTTATAGGCTTCAGGCATTCTTGCCATATCATAGCGAATTAGTAGCTGTACATCATATATCTTAGTTCTTACTTTTTTCTCGCTGCCCTGCCCTCCTTTCAATCCCTGCACTCCCGTTTACAAGTTATTTCTTTCCATTTTTTTCCTATTTTCTCATTTTTTTCCTCGCCCTGGAAGAGCAATTTGTACCCATACTCCTGAAGTAGACAATTTTACATTTGTTACCAAAAAATACAATCAGTTTCAGCAGAGGAGCATTGCCCTGGGATCATTAATAGATGAATTTCCAAGAAGTAGTCAGGAGAGAATTTAAAGGAACTAATAGAAATAGTTGATGAAGTCTTCTTAATCGGTGTTTGAGACAGATTGTATGCTATGTAAATATTCCTCTTGATTAAAAGATAATATTGCTAATTGAACTGCAGTTTGGATAGTGATAAATTTATGCTTAATGGCATAGATGGCTTGAATAAAAATGTATGGAAGGAAGATATTTCTTCTAATATTTTAAAAGACCTAATATACATTAGACTTATTTTTGACATTATGTGTTCTGTGTTCTGTAGCTATTTATCAACAATGTCCAAGATGGAAGGGATATCATTTGAACAATTTTTTTTAATTTGAAACTTTATCGGTACATTATATGTACCAATAAAAATTTTTACAGCATTGAGAATTTGTACCAGCACATGACACTATTTCATTCTAATTTTCCCATTCCCCCACCCACCTTACAATCCCCCACTGCTTATACACATAAGCTTTGCTTCACTTTTCTTTATTATATCATATATTTTCTTCTTGTTGTTACTTACCCATACACCCCATGTCCTTTTTAATATTTTCCATTTCACAATATCTAACATATATTCTAGAGCTCATTGACATCTTCATTTTCTCATAGTAGAGAAAACATGTGCTATGGCAGAGGATGCACTATGTGAAAAATGATTTCCTTTATCATAAAATCCTTCATAAGAAATGGTGTTGCTTAAATACTATATGTTCAGTATTTCTTCTTGTTTGATATCATAGTATGATGTTTTGCCTCTATTGCTGGTAAAAGTTCATTAAGATTAAAATATTGACTGAAATGTTTTTTATTGACTGGAATTCTGATGGATAAAGGCATGAAGAGAAAAATGTCCCTGCTGCAGGGGGGCAAGGGAGTAAGAGAGATTCTCCTTTTTTGTTACCCCCTCCTGACAAGTGAATAGTGGCTGCCTACACTGAGGGTAAATTTTCCACATTCTGTCCATTGCTAAGAAAATCTTTCTCCAGAAATTCTTTCAAAAACCACCCACAATATTGTACACATTTGCTAAATATTTCTTAGTCCAATTATGTTGATATTTAAATGTCTAAAGTTAGCCATCACTTGTAAAGCAGAGAAGGTAGTTCATTATTTTCAGAGTAAAGTATACTGTGTCCTTTAAAAGTATATGTAAGTACAGCTGTTAAGCTGTTAAACAGTAACTGCATAAAATATATTGTGTAACTCTATAATTTCAAAACATTGCCTGGCCTGGTGGTTCACACCTGTAATCCCAGCACTCAAGAGGCAGAGGCAGGAGGAATGCTGAGTTTGAGGCTTGCCTGCTCTACATAGTGAGCTCAGGACCAGCCTGAAATACAAAGTGAGACCTGTTTCAAAAACAAACAAACAACAACAAAACATTAGTAAGTTGATGAATGAAAAAAGTCAATAATTTTGAAAAGACTTTGTGTTATGGACTTAATAAATAAAATGGCAATATTAAGAGCAGGAAATTTAGCTCAAGTGGTACCGCGGCAACCTTGGACACACAAGGGCCCAAGTTTGATACCTAGTACCCTGCCAAAAAAAAAAAAAAGTGCCAGGGTTGGCTCCCGCCTGTAATCCCAACACTTGGGAGGCAGAGGCAGGAGGATTGTTGAGTTCAAAGTTTGCCTGGGCTCCATAGTGAGCTCAGGGCCATCCCGGACTACAAAGCAAGACCCTGTCCAAACGAAACCATACCAAACCAAGCCAAACCAAACCAAAACAAAAAACAAAACAAAACAAAACAAAACACTGCAATGTTAAAGTGCCATAACAATCAGAAATTCCCAGCTGAAGAACAGTGTCAAGCATGGAGGATCATCATTTCTTCTACAACTACCTTTCAGTCTTTGAAGATATTTTAATTTATATTGGACCATATTAACTAATTAAATAAAAGTTACTATTCACACATACAAGTAATGGAAAAGTTCTCTGCTTAAATAATGAGGCTTACTCAAGAGAGAGCTGATTCACCAGCATATCAAAATTGTCTTGGGACAGCAGCGTTAGAAAATTGTGTTTATTGTGTACATAGGGAGGGAGAAGGGCCATCTAAGCACTTTCTGTGGTACAGGATGGCCCCCCCCCACTCACTCAAGCTGTGAGCAAGGGGGAGTCATCCGATTACATCATCCAATTTAGAACATATACATTTCTCACTTAGTCATATAAACATTTGAATTATCTTATTCAATATCTAGACTTGAATATATCTCCTTTCTGAGGGTGAATATGTAATGTTTTAAATCTCAGTTTCTGTGGACATCAAAATAATCTTTATTGAGAGAAGACATATTTAAGAACTATTAGCAACACTGGATGGCCCAGAGACAACATACTGTCATCACAAAAAACTTTTAAAATATGTATGATAATAAAATTAAAACATGCAAATGATGATTTAATCAGTGGAGATATATAATTCTTAAGTGTCATTTAAACATCTTTAATGCTGGTGCTCTTTTAATTACTCATGACGTCTTTCCATGTTAATGAAAAAATATAATCTCATGGGTATGAATATATTAAAGGAAAAGATATAAAATACAGAACAGTTATAACTGCACAAGTGAGTAGAATTGTCCCTCTGCAACATATTAAGCTGCAGAAACATACTTCAAGTGTGTCCCCTGCCTGGACTCTCCCTCCCTTACTTTGCAGTCTGCCCCAGCTCACCAGTGGCACAAGTCTGTCCTCCAAATTCCCATTTTACAACAGCTAATTAGCCTTTGCTTTGGAGAAAAAAAAGTAGTCTGTAGATCTAGACTTTTAATGTATTTCAAAAAATGTTCAGCTATTAACATTTTCAGAGACTTTACCCGGAAGCATATATTAATGTCCCTGGATTAAGTGAAGTCCTGAATGCATTTCTCTTCTTATTTCATAAAGGTTTGAATTGATATATAGGAATTACCAGATTTAAGTATGTAGAAGAAAATATACAAATGCATACCTCTGTTGTGTACCTATGAAGCATACAAATACATACATCTGTCAGAACTCTATACACATTGCTGAAAGAGTGACAGAAACACGCCCTGCTGTTTACCAATGTCCTCACTCTTCAGGTTGCATTTTGTAATATCTGCTCCATTTCTTACATCTCTTGTGAGGAGTAGGTCAAGATAGATTGTTCCAAAACCAGTAACATACTCAAATTTCATGAAAAATTTGGGAAAGAGCCGGGCGTGGTGGTTCGCGCCTGTAATCCCAGCACTTGGGGGGCAGAAGCAGGAGGATTGCTGAGTTTGAGGCTTGCCTGGGCTACATAGTGGGCTCAGGGCCAGCCTGAACTACAAAGCAAGACCCTGTCTCAAAAAAAAATAGGAAAGAATATTTAATTTGTTAAAAAATACATTTAATATCCTACCAAACATATACTTTGAAATTCATAAGCTGTTTAATTTTGTGTTGCTCCCTTGTAAATTCTGTACTTTGTTACCTGTAATACTATGATTATCTATACTATGTGATATGATATTCATATGTAGTATATACACATATTTTGAATGGTCAGTGTTGCTAGAGTTAATATCAATTTACTGGTGTACAGTAGTGTGTTTCATAAGTAGTAAGATATGTTGTGTGCACTCATTTATGACATCACTTTTATAAGTATAATATTCATATAATTTGAATGGATATGTGGATTTTGTATGGATTTGTGTGGATAGTTAGATGGAAGTTAAAACTTACAAATTTAGGATTCATGCTTTATATTTAAAGCATGGAAACATATTTATTAGACTAGCTTACAAGTGAAACACAGACTAAACATTCACAGACATTCTGCACACAGCTTTGTCTATTTACATGGGTATTAATTAGTCTAGGATGTCATTAAGATAAAGAGGTTTAGCCAAATCTCCTTGTGTTTCAGTATCCCAGGAGGAAATAGCCACGAATCATAATAAGCTTGTTTCGTAAGTGATATTTTATACTGAATGTTGTAGGACTTTTTAATCTTTGTCTCCTAACATTCAAAATAGGTACCACTGAATGAAAACATCTTTGTCACTATGATCTTAATGTCTGTATCTAAATTAGTTAAGAGGCATATTTAATTCACATTTAACCTGTGTTTTATATTGTGTATTCCCAGACATATGATTGCAAAGGACACAAAATCCTGTATGCTGATGACACATGTTCTCACATGATTGCATTTCTTTGTTTGATATTTAAAAGAACAGCTCCCTCCATTTTAACCATTTTAAAATTAGTTTTAACTGATACAATACCATGTAAAAATTGTACATATTCACGGGGAAAATGTTTCAGTATAGGTATAAATTACATTGCATTTAAATAAAAAAGACTATCAAGCATTTATCATTTATATATAGTAAAATCTTTTCTAGTTGTCTCAGGTTCATCATTAGATTGTTTATTTCAGTTTGCTCTATTTTCCAAGTGTATGCATTCACTGCTATGAATTTCCCTCGCAGAACTGCTTTCATTGTGTCCCATAAATTCCTGTATGTTGTGCTGGGGTTGTCATTCAAGCTTCTGCACAGACACAGAAGTCGCTGGCACTGCTAGAAGACAACCAACAACATGGGAAAAAATCTTTACTAGCTGTGTATCAGACAAAGGGCTATTATCTACAATATATAAAGAACTCAAGCAGATTGGCCTCCCCAAGTTTAAAGACCCAATTCAAAAATGGGCATCTGAAATGAACAGACGCTTCTCAGAGGCAGAAGTCAAAGCAGATAAGAAACATATGAAGAAATGTTCAACATCACTAGTCATTCAAGAGATGCAAATGAAAACAACACTGAGATTTCATCTCACTCCAGAAAGAATGGCCACAATCACAAAATCAACCAACAATAAATGCTGGCGTGGCTGTGGGGAGAAAGGAACCCTTCTCCACTGTTGGTGGGATTGCAGACTTGTGCAACCATTGTGGAGATCCGTGTGGAGATTTCTCAGAAAACTAGGACTAGGGGTTCCATTTTACCCTTCTATCCCCCTGCTAGGAATATACCCAAAAGAATTTAAAAACTCACATTGGAAAGACAGATGTATGCCCTTGTTCATAGCAGCTCAGTTTGTGATAGCTCAGTCTTGGAAACAACCCAAATGTCCATCAACTGGAGAGTGGATAAAGAAGATGGTTTTTTTTTTTTATAAAATGAAGTATTACTCTGCCATAAAGAATGACAAGATCGATCCATTTAGGTGCAAATGGAGACACCTGGAGGATATACTAATAAGTGAAATCAATAGATCACAAATAGACAGTTTCCGGATCTTTTCTTTGGTATGAACACCTGTAGATGCAAATGAGCTCTAGAAAATAGGACAGCTTTTATAGAGTGGGAAATTTCTATAGGAAACTTGGTGTGCGAATGTGATGAGGGGAAGGAATAAATATAATACAGAAAGAAAATAAAAGAGCATGTATAAAGGGGGTGAGGAGGTGGGGGTGGGTAGGGACATGGGTAAAAATGAGAATTAACTTTTGTCTTATACTGGTACAAATTCCCCAATGTCATACGTGATTTTGAGATGTATATAAATTGTACCGATAAAGAATTCAATTAAAAAAATCTTTTAACACTGTTTCTTCTTTTTAAAGTGTAGAGTAAATAGTTGTTATTTATGGTAATCTTACTGTCCAGTTGTACCAGAAATTCATGTCTCTAATTGTATTTTAGTTCCTGCATACTAGTATTTTATTTATCCTTCTTCCACCCATACTCTTCTCAGATTCTGATCAATACCACTTTATATTCAACTTCTATAATATCTACTGAGATCACACACTACTTGTTTTCCCTGTGTCTGACTCTTTCCTCTTGATATGATGGTCTGCAGATGACTGATGCTGTCACTAGCATCAAGATTCCATACTTTTTTAAGGTTGAGTAGTAATCATAATGTCCATGTACCCTGTTTGCTTTACTCTTAGTTAAAGAAAAGTTAGGTTATTTTCATTTTTTTTTTTTTACTATTGAGGAGAATGCTGGAATGGACATGGTTTGCATATATTTTTTGATCATAATTTCGTTGATTTATTTACCTAGTAGTGAAATTGTTGGATAAAATGGTAGTTCTCTTTTCAGCTACTTGGGAAAATTCCACATTCTTTTCCATAATGGTTGTTCTAAGTTGTATTCCCTCTAAGAGTAGAAAATGATTCTACTTTTTTCCATATCCTTAATTTTGAAAATTTTTGAAGTAATAAGTCTGTTAGCCATTTCTATGTCTTTTTTTGAGAAAGATCTGTTTGGGTCTTCGATCCTGTTTGTTTATTTTTTTCCTAAATCAAGTTTCTCTTTTTAAAAATATATTTATTAGAATTTTAAAGCTGTGTTTAGTATGCAATTTATTTGTTGCATTGAGATGCATACATATTCCATTTGATGTGTATATTATGTAACATGATTAAAAAGCCTCTGTTTTTTATTTGAATGTTTATTGGTACATGATACATACACATCATGTTCAGAAACAATATTGAGAATTTGTACCAGTATATGACACAATTTAATTTTCATTTGTTCTTATTCCCAGACCCAACCTATATCTCCCCTGCCCCTATATACATAAGCATTGTTCCCTTATTTTATTGTCATATTTTTTCTGCCCTGTGTCACTTGCCCCTACACACCATTTGCCTTTGAATATTTTCTATTTCACAATATCCACCACATATTCTAGACCTTATTTACATGTTCAGTTTCTCAAACCAGAGAAAAGACAAAATATTGACACTTCTGTATCCTATCAGTTTCACTTATAAATGAGTCCTGCAGGTACCTCTATTTGAATATAAATGACTCAAACTTATCATTTTTATGGCAGAGTAATTCTCTTTTTTATAGAAAAACCTCATCTTTATCCAGTCTTCCATTGCTGGGCATTTGGGTTGTTTCCAAGATTTAGCTATCACAAATTGAACTGCTATGAACATGGGTACACACAGGTCGCTGTGACATGAAACTTTTAATTCCTTTGTGTACATACCTAGGAGGGTATAACACGGTCAAATGGGATCTCTAATTCAAGTTATTCGAGGAATCTCGACACTAATCTCCATAGGTGTTGTACCAGTGTACATTCCCACAAAGGGTAGAAAAATGTTCCGTTCTCTCCACAGCCTCACCAGAATTTGTTGCTGGCAATTTGGAAATAGCAGCCATTCTGTGAGGAGTGAGATGAAGTCTCAGAGTTGTTTTAATCTGCACCTCTTAAGTGACTAGTAATTTTGAACATTTCTTCACGTTTCTTAGCTGTTTTTAGTTCTTCCTCTGAAAAATGTCAATTCACTTCAGATGCCCATTTTTGAAGCAGGTCTTTAAATTTGGAGGACACCATTTTTTAAGCTCTTTAAATATTCTAGATAGTAGCCCTTTGTTTAAGACACTCCTGGTAAAATTTTTGCCCAGTTTGTTGGTTGTGCAGAAGCTTTTAACAGGATGAGGTATCATTTGTTGATTTCTTCTGCTAGTTCTCATGCTATAGAGTTTTGTTTATAAAGTCTTTCCCTAAACCAATGTCTCTAAGAGTTCTACTTCACCTGTTTGCAGAAGGCTTAGTGTTTCTGTATTAATATTTAGGTCTCTAATCCACTTTGATATTAATTTACAACATGATGAAAGAGATAGATCTACCTTTAGTCTTTGGCAAGTTAAAGCTCATTTTTTCCAGCACCATTTATTAAAGAGGCTGTCTTTCCTCCGTTGACAGTATTTGGCTCCTTTGTCAAAGATGAGATGGCATAGTGTATCTAATTTGATTCTGGATCTTCTATTTCATTTGTCCTCAGATTTGTTATTGTACCTGTACCATGAAATTTTTACCACTGTGGCTCTGTATACTTTCAAACTTGGGATTGTGACACTCCCACCCATGCCCTTGTTTTCTACAATTGCTTTTCCCATTCTAGGTCTAGTGGTTACAGACGAATTTTGGATTAATTGCCTCTAGATCTATGAAATATTCTGTTGGAATTTTGATCCGTTTTGCATTGAATTTATATAATAGTTCTGGGACTATAGCCATTTTGACAATATTGGTTCTTCCTATCCAGAAACAAGGGATGTCTTTCCACTTTCTGATATCCTTTTCAGTCTCCTTTTTCAGAATGTTGTAGTTTTCAGAGTAGATGTCTTTGACCTCCTTTGTTAGATTGATTCCTAGATATTTCATTTTTCAGATGCTATTGTGAAAGGACTTAGTTCTCAATTTCTCTCTCAGTAAGTCTATTGTTTGTGTATAAAAAGGATATTGACTTTTGAGCATTGAACTTGTATCCAGTTATGTTACTATATTTGTTGATTAAATGGAATATTTTCTTGATTGAATATTTGGCATCTTCTATATAGAGTATCATGTTATTAGCAAATACTTACAATTTAACTTCTTCTTTTCCTATCATTATTCCTTGTATTTCTTTCTTTTGTTAATTGTTGAGGCTACTGTCTCCAACATTACACTGAGCAGGAGTTGTGATGGTGTATATACTTGATTTGTTCCTATTCTTGGTGTGAAAGGTTTCAGTTTTTGATCATTTAAAAAAAATACTGGTTGTTGGTTTCTTGTAAATAGCATTTATCATGTTGAGATAAAGCCCATCTATACAATTTTCTATAGAGTTTTGATCATTTATGGATGTTGGATTTTGTTCATTGCTTTTTCTGCATTTATTGAGATGACCATGTGGTTTTTGTCCTTGAGTTTAATATAGTGTATTACATTATTCATTAAAGAGTTTGAGAAGTAGTGACATTTCTCTTAAAGGTTTTGTATAATTCAGTAGTAAAGCCATCAGGACCAGGGCTTTTCTTAGTGGGTAGGTTTTTTTTATTACATTTTCAATTTCACAGATTGATATTGAAGTGTGTAACTTTTTTATATCCTGTTCTTTCAGGTTTGGAAGTTTATATGTATCTAGAAATCTATCCATTTCTTCTACCTTTTCCATCTTATTGGAGTAGAAATTTTCAAAGTAGGTGTTTGTTATCCTCTGGACTTCTGCTGGATCTAAGGTCATTTCCCCCTTTTCATTCCTAATAGAATGGATTTGATCCTCTTCCTTCCTTTGCTTGATAAGGTTGGCTAAGGGTCTGCCAATTTTGTTTATCCTTTCAAAGAACCAACTCTTCAATTCGCTGACTGATTGTAACATTCTCTTAATTTCCACTGCATTGCTTTATGCTTGGATCCTTATAATCTACTCCCAAGTAGAAGCTCTGGATTTGTCTTCCTCTTCTTTTTCTAGTAGCTTCAGATTTAGCATTAGATTGTTTACATGTATGGTAAGTTTATCTCATGTAGGCATTGACTACTACTATCTTCCCCTGTAGAACTGCTTTCATTGTGTCCCATAAATTCTTATATTTTGTACTGAAATGATCATTTAATGAAAAAATTGTTTAATTTCTTCTTTAATTTCTTCTGTAACTCACTTGTTGTTCAGCACAGTGTCATTCAATTTCCATGTGTTTGTAAGGAACTTGGAATTTCTTTTGCAAATAATGTCCAGTTTCAAGGCACTTAGTTTGACAGTATACAAGAAATAACTGCACTTCCCTTACATTCACTTAGACATGTTTTATGAACCAAAATGAGATCTCTTTTGCAGAATGTCCCATGAACACCTGGGAAGAATATCTATTTTGACTTTGTGGGGTAAAATACTCTATAGGCTTCAATTAAGTTCATTTGTTCAAAAGTTTGGTTCCTACTAATTTTTTGTCCAGTAGATCTGACATTGAAATGCCCTACTACTATAGAATTAGTGGTTATCTGTCTTTCCATACCCATTAAGATTAGTTTTATAGGGATGGAGGGTTAGCTCAGTGATTCCGGCGCCTGCCTCACAAGCGCAAGGTCCTGAGTTTGATCCCCAGTAAAACATATAATGCTGGGTGTGGAGACACGCCCACCAACAATCAACGCCGCATACCACAGTGCCAGATGTGGTGGCTCACGCCTGTAATGCCAGCACTCAGGAGGCAGAGACAGGGGGATTGCTGAGTTTGCGGCAGCTTGCCTGGGCAGCATAGTGAGCTCAGGGCCAGCCTTAACTACAAAGTGAGACCCTGTCTCAAAAAGAAAAAAAAAAAAAAAGATTCATTTTATAGGGCCGGAGAGTTAGCTCAGTGGTTCCTTGCAAGCACATGGTCCTGAGTTCTATCCCATTAACCACATACAATGCTGGGCATGGTGACTCACGTCCACCAACAATCAATACCACATACCATAGTGCCGGGCGTGGTGGCTCATGCCTGTAATCCCAGCACTCGGGAGGCAGAGGCAGGAGGATTGCTGAGTTCAAGGCTTGCCTGGGCTACATAGTGAGCTCAGGGCCAGCCTGGACTACAAAGTGAGACCCTGTCTCACACACACACACACACACACACACACACACACACACAGTTTTATATAGGAGGGTGCATTAGAATTTTGTGCATACATTTTAAAAAATCTCATTTCTTTCTCTTGAATTGTTCCCTTAACAAGACTGTAGTGTCCTTCTTTGTCTTTCTTCATCAGTTTGGGTTTGATGTCTATTCTATCTGCAAGCAGAGTAGCCACTCCTGCTTTTTGCATTTTCCTGTCACATGGAGAATTTTTTTCCATACTTTTACATTCAGTCTATGGCTTTATTTCTGAACTAGGTGTATTTCCTGTAAGCAGTAAATTGTAAGACCTTGCTTCTTGATCCATTCTCCCAGTCTGTGTCTTTTTAAAATTGAATTCTTTATTGGAACTTTATATACACAGCCCTCAATCACACACAACATTGGGGAATTTGTACCAATATATAGCACAGGTCAATTATCCTTTTTACCCACATCCCTACCCACCCACACCTCCCCACCCCCTACATACATACTCTTATTTTTTTCTGAATCATATTTATTCCTTCCCCTCATTACAGTCCCATACCAAATTCCTTTTAGATATTTCTCATTCTACAAAAACTGTCAGACATTCTGGAGCTCCTTTACATCTACAGGTGCTCATATCAAAGAAAAGATCCGGTATTTGCATGTTTGTGATCTATTTATTTCACTTATTACTGTGTCCTGCAGGTGTATCCATTTGTACATAAATGAATGAATCTTGTCATTTTTAAGACAGAATAATACTCCATTTTATTAAAAACACCACAACTTCTTTATCCAGTCTCCAGTTGATGGGCATTTAGGTTGTTTCCAAGATTGAACGATCACAAACTGAGCTGCTATGAACAAGGGTGTCTTTTAATTGGTGCATTGAGGCCATTGACATTAATGGTTATTACTGATATGGACTAATTATGATCTATCATGATGTTTCCATTTGTTGGCTCCTTTATTTTTTGCTTTTATCCTTTTTCAATCACTTTCTTTGCTTGCCTAATAGATTTGCTCTGCTAGGTCTCATGGGTTTGTGACTTTCATTGTTTTTTTTTCAAGATATTCTTTAGCATTTTTTGGAGGGAAGACTTTGGTTTGTGAACTTTTAGAGGTGCTGTTTGTAGTGGAAGTATCTTACTTCCCCATCAATTTTGAAAGCTAATTTTGCAGGATATATCAATCTAGGTGGGAAATTGTTTTCCTGCAATATTTGAAACATACCACTCCATGCTCTCCTTGCATTCAGTGCTTGTACTGAAAAGTCTGCTGTGGTCCTGATGGGCTTTCCATGAATGTTTTGGGTTTTTGTTGTTGTTGTTGTTGTTTTTATTGTTTTCTCCTCTGTTTTTGGCTTCTCTTTTTTTTTTTCCTTTTTTAATATTTGGAACTCTGGAACCTTGATAATTAGATGCCTAGGTGTGTGTGTGTGTGTATATATATGCATATATATATATATATATATATATATATATATATATATAATCACAGCCATTAGGAATTCTGTATGCCTTGGTTATCTGTATGTCCAATTCTTTTATTTTCCTTTGGAAGTTTTCTGCTATTATGTCTGAACATGTTTCATTTATGTCTTTTCTGTTGTTTCCTGTCTCTTCATTGACTCCTGTCAGTCTTATTTTATTCTTCTTTGAGTCATCTAGGAGCTGTTGGATTGATTGCTCATGGTCCTTTGCCATTTACCATAAAATATTCCTTTCCTGTTCCTTGGTTGTGAGCCTGTCTTCTAGGTCTGACATTCAGTCCTCAGCTTCATTCATCCTATTTCTCAAACTTTTACTCTCATTTTTGAACCCCTGGAACGCTGAAGCTTTTTGAAATGTTACCATGTTTTTCTTATCTCTGATTCTATCTAGCCCCTGATCTCTTCTTTAGTATTATTTATCACATTGTTCACTTTGGACAGTATCTATGTTTTCATCTCAGAGATCAGTTCTAATTTCCATCTTAGTAGATCATTTCTGTTACCATCTCAGAGAGTTCTGATGATTGAGCCTCAGTGTGCCCTATTTCTCTCTTCCCTGACTTCCCCTTTGGTGATGATCTTTGTATCTGTGTTTTCAATTGTTTTTTTTTTTTTTCTCATTTTGATTCCTTCATCATTGATTGCATTGGTTAAATTTCTTTTATATTTTCTGGCTAACATTTGTTCCAACTCTCTTTCTTTCTATTATTCAGAATCCTGAGAACATGACCAGTTCCTGGGTTGTCTTCCTTCAATCTATAATTGCCCTTGAGTAATGTTAATTCATTGTCTGTAGTCAACAGAATTCCCTTACTATTCCAGTGGATTTTTTTTTAATGTGGTGGACTAGAAAGAATAATTCATTGAGGGCCTCTTTCTAGGTTCCAGTACCACTGTTAGACTTACTCACAGTCCACAGAGAAGTGGGTGGTGATTCTGGAGGCTCTACCACATGTAAGAGCTATGTCCAGTTTGGCTCAGAAAGAAATGGAAATTCCAAGTCCTTATTGTCATGCATTGCTCACACAAAAGCTACTGCCTTAGTGCTGGTTGATGGTGCCCAGCGCCTTCCTGCTAGGATCTCATTTGCCATGACACTGGGCCCCACTCAGTCTACATCAACAAGCTTCTGGCACAGTCCAGGTGGCAGGATATTTGCAGGCCTGAGCGGCATTCAGTGGCACAGGTGAACCTTAATGCCAGCACCACTCAGGTGACCCTGCTAGATCCTAATTGCCTATCTGTTTTCCTATGCCTCTGGCACAGTCCAGGATTCGGGGAATTGCAGGGCCAAGCAGCAGTGACTATGGAATGGACAAACCTTCCTGCCAGCACCACTCACATGACCCTGCCTGTTGCTACTTGCCTGCTTTGTTCCCAGTTGTCTGGCATAGTCCACAGTTCAGAGATGCACTGGGCCAAGCAGAAGCAAAAAAGCACCCTCTTTTTTTTTTTAAGGTTTAGTGATACAACTTTGAGTTTCAGACTTATTGTTTTTAATTATTCATGATGTCTACTACTCCTGAAAAAGACACAATATTTGCAAAGGAAAGTACATTGGTAATTGTTCTTCCTCAACAATAATAAAATTTTCCAAATCAGTCTACCTATTATTAGAAATGTTTTTATATTATCTTATATATTCTCATTGAACCTAATATTATTTTCACAAAATAATGTAATAATGTTTTTTGTTATTAAGCCAATATCTTTCTTTAGAATACTTTTTTTTTTTTTTTTGAGACAGGGTCTCACTTTGTAGTTCAGGTTGACCCTCAGCTCACTATGTAGCCCAGGCAAGCCTCAAACTGCAGTCTTCCTGCCTCTGCCTCTTGAGTGCTGGGATTACAGGTGTGAGCCACCACTCCCGGTATTGTGGTATGTGGTATTGATTGCTGGTGGGCATGAGTCACCACGCCCAGCATTGTTGTATGTGGTTACTGAGGATCAAACTCAGGACCTTGTGCTTGCGAGGCAGGCACTGGAACCACTGAGCTAAATCTCTGGCTCCCAGAATACTTTTAAATAGATTAGAAAATTTTTTGATTATAATTTTAAAGTGCCAATATCACAATTTGCATAAATTACATAAATATTATATTGAAAACAACAAGGAAAATAAATCTAAGTGAACACTTTCAAGTTCTGCTCTCTAAAATTATACTTTTCCGAAATAGGAAGTGAAACTATCCTGTTCTCATATATATGAATGTAGAAGAAAACTTTTTCAGAAGCATATGTAAGTATCACACTTCAAACTACCAGTTTTGATCTGGAATTATGATGAGGAGAAATAAAAATGATTAAAATCCTATATACATACATACATACAAGCTATACATACATATACATATTATATATAATATGTATATGTATCCATGTAAGTTTAAACCCTTAAAGAAGCCTATTATGGAGGGGGGAGAGAGAGAGACAAAAAAGAGAGAGAAAGGGAGAAAGAGAGAGAGAGAGAGAGAAGCAGAGAGACAGGGAGACAGAGACACAGAGGCAGATATTTCTATATCCAATGAAGAGATCCATATTGTACATTTCAGGTATATACATCTAAATGGTAGTTCATTGATCTTTACCACTGAATATATGTATCTTTTCAAAATCCCAGAAATAAATGTATTTCTGATATAGTGCTAAAATAACACAACAATTAAAAATGATGTCTGCCTCATTTATTATATTAGCTATATTTAATACCGTTTACTCAAAAAGGAATATTTTATTCAATATGGATCAGTAATTTTATCAACAAAGTGCTAAAGTACACTTTTAATTATTAATTTTGAAATTCTTGACTATGGACTTCATACAGCAATTCATTCCAAGAGATTTTTATCTTTATATTATTATTACTAAATAGAATGCTTGAATTTAAATTTAATTTTCCTAGGAGTAATTCATTTAGCAGCTAACTTAAGAGACTTGCAAATAATTCAAAATGGATTTGCTTTCCCTAGATAACTGTAGCATTGAAAAAGACTTTAATTTTTGCTAAAATTGTCCACTTTATCAAAATCACCTTGATACAATGACTCAAATCATGGGGGTAAGTACTGGTGCTAAGCTTTCACAACAATATCCCTTGGACAATTTTACACTGAGTGAAATTTAATGGATTCCATATGATTTTAGATTCAAGCTAACTGCATTATATTGCCTTAAGGGACAGAACCAGAACTTGAACTCAAGAATTCAAACTTCAGAGTTTATGCTTTTTAATAACTGATATGATAGGCTTATTGTTGAACTTCATCTTAATAATTTTATTTTTCTCATAAATTATATAAAATGTATACTACATAAAATTCCTTGTTTGAATATTTCCTTTTAAATTAACCAGTAAAGCCAATCCGAACATGAAATAACACACTAAAGAAGAAATAATTTTACATGATCTACTATGGACAAATAAAGTCTCATTTAAAAGTGTGACTTATTTTCTCTAATTAAATGTTTCCATAGCATTTGCATATTATAACCCAAATGTGTGTAATGCAATTTTAGTTCTGTACAACAGGTTTTCATTCTGTTCCAAGAGCAAGTAGGCTTTTGCCTTACTTGCCAGGGATCAAACCCAGAACCTTGCACTTGTGAGGCAGGTGCAAAACCACTTAGCCACCTTCCCATCCCCAGACACTTAATTCTTTTTTTTTAATTGAATTCTTTATTGGTACAATTTATATACATCTCAAAATCACATATAACATTGGGAAATTTGTACCAGTATATGCCACAAGTTAATTCTCATTTTTACCCATATCCCTACCCACTCCCCCCTCCTCCCCCCTTATACATGCTCTTTTATTTTCTTTCTGTATCATATTTATTCCGACAGCTTTTATAGAGTGGAATATTTCTATAGGAAACTTGGTGTGGGAATGTGATGAGGGGAAGGAATAAATATGACCCAGACACTTAATTCTTGATGGTCACAAAGCATGTGAGGCTTTAAAGAACTTTTCAACTTTTTCCTACAAATAACCTCTCTCTGAAGAAGTCAGTGATGGTGGGTGAGTAGAACCAGACATGGAGCAGTAAGAGAGGTGACCACACCACGCTCACACTGGCCTATGAGGAACACGGAGGTGGGGGGGGGAGAGCTCCAGGTTTTGGCTGATCACCACCACAAGAGAGCCACAAGGGTGATTTCTTAGCTCCTCATCATGTGGTGTGCCTGTTGAACTGAGTGTTTATCCCTCTACAATTAAAGTATGCTTTGCTTTGATTTACTATACCATGGTATGTGGTAGAGTAGTGATATTATCTGTTGTCCTTAGGTCCTGTCAGATTGTCAAAAATGAAGTAGATTTTAAAAACTTAATTTGCGTTAATGTTCTTGGAGGAAGGACTAAAATGGATTTTGACAACTTATAAGTAATTAAAGTACAGTGAAATACATTAATGGGTAAAGTGGCTTTTCATATTTATCCACTGCTTTGCCAGCAGTACATAGGCAACTTAACTGTAGCAGCGTGAAAAAATGTCAGTGCCTGTCCTGATAATTTGGTTTACTTAGAAATTGCACGCAGGGGTCAGAGATTTAGTGCAGTGGTTCTGGCACCTGCCTGGCAAGCCCAAGGTCCCTGGTTCAATCCCCAGTAACCACATACAATACCAGGGCATATTGACTCATGCCCATCATCAATCAGTACCACATGCCCCGGTGTCAGGTGTGGTGGCTCACACCTGTGATCCCAGCACTCAGGAGGCAGAGGCAGGAGGATTGCTGAGTTCCAGGCTTGCCTGGGCTACATAACGAGCTCAGGGACTGCCTGTGCTACAAAGCAAGACCCTGTCTCAAAATAAAGAAAAAAAGAAAGAAAAAGAAAGAAAGAAAGAAAGAAAGAAAGAAAGAAAGAAAGAAAGAAAGAAAGAAAGAAAGAAAGAAAGAAAGAAAGAAAGAAAGAAAGAAAGAAAAAGAAATTGAACCTTTTTATAATGGAATTCTTTGTACAAGAAACACAAGTGGGATGAGTACTTTAAAATTTTTTAAAGTATGTCATTTTATATCTAATATTTTGGTCTAAATTAAAAGAACATATGTATATTGATTGCTCATTTGATCGGACGAATTTGGAAATCCCCCATATGCATGTATTTGGGCAAAAAAAAAAGAAAAAAAATGAATTGATTACATATATATATATGTAATCACGGTCCACCTCTGGCCCCAGCCCAAGAGCTGTGCTGACAGGTGCACACCACTGTACCCAGACATCATTACACATATCATTAAAGAATCTTTTTTCTTAATATGATAAAATACCTTTCTCTATTTTACTCAGAAATTTGTTTTATATACATTTTTTCTTTAAAAATGCACATATTGAATCAAACTAGGAAGTCCATAAACATTTCCAATACCTTGGGATATCAGAAAACACCTCCAAACTGCTATACATTTTAATTTACACAAAATTGAAGACTTTTTTTTTTTGAGACAGGGTCTCACTTTTGTAGTTCAGGCTGGCCCTGAGCTCACTATGTAGCCCAGGCAAGCCTCAAACTCAGCAATCCTCCTGTCTCTGCCTCCTGAGTGCTAGGATTACAGGCGTGAGCCATCACGCCTGGCATTGTATGTGGTTACAGGGGACCGAACTCAGGACCCTTTGCTTGCAAGGCAGGCACTGGAACCACTGAGCTAACCCTCCGGCCCAAAGACTTTTGAATAATAAAACATTTTTGGTCGTGACTAAATCAGTTAAACTTTGAGCAGTCGTC
The DNA here is from genome assembly GCA_004025085.1 of Thryonomys swinderianus. NCBI lineage: Eukaryota > Metazoa > Chordata > Mammalia > Rodentia > Thryonomyidae > Thryonomys > Thryonomys swinderianus. Next base: position 20,713 of record PVIC010007603.1, on the reverse strand, counting down.
CATTACTGAGTCTAATTCTAGTCACGCTGCCTTGAGAATAATCAGAACTGTCAATTAACGTGTATTTTTGAAGGAATAGCGGAAACTGCATGACGTTGACAAGATTAGGTATAATCTACAGCCCTGAAAACTCTGCCTAACAACAGCTCCAGTGAGCTTCTGCACATTTTCCTAGGCAGTAATCCAATTCAAAGGTTTGCAACTCACCCTTGTCACCCAGAGTTCATTCCACACATGGCTTCGGTTTCCAAGTCAACCTGATTATGTTCAGTGCAGCCTTTCTTACCATTCACCATGTTGCATACACCTTTCTGAAGGTTATAATATTTTGGAGTGTCACTTTGTGTATCTTTATGAGTATAACTCATGTGATCTTCCTAAATGAAAGAGTGTTGACAACGGATAAATTCTAGAACACAAGCGGATGCATCGAGAATAGAATCCTAATAAAACTGTAGAAATATTAAAACCCAGAGCAACTTCAAAAATCTAACTGTTGATGTTTAAAAGGAAAGTGTGTTATTCTGCTTTCTCCCCCTGTAAACATTTCTGTTGACTACATGGGGTTCGAAAAAGGCTCACTTCATCCGCACGGTTCCCTAGAGCTAACAATAGTTGCTGGGTTTGGTAATTGTGGCGGAAAGCCAATTACACTGCATGATGAGTGAACTATCTGCTACCACTGTCACGGAACAACAAAAGCTACAGAAAGCATTGGAAAGCCAGAGGCCCAGAGTAAGGTTTCTCACAGAATTGGTAAACAACATTTTGTCTCAAATTTATTTATAACAATGAGAAAATATGTTCTCATATTAAAAACTACCAAAATTATCATATTGTATTACTCTCCTTACTAGTCTATGATGAATGCATGAAAGAATAAGGATCACACTAAATACAGAACTTGTTACTATTAATTTTGTTTATAGAATTAGTAATGTGTGGATGTCTTTCCTACATTGCTGAAAATGCCTGAATGACTGTGGTTGTAAGTAATGTACTGTGTACAAATGATTTTGGGAAGGAGAATTTTGGTGACAATTTTGAAGATGTTTGAAGTAAGTTTAGGAAAGAGACATAGAAAATTTACATATAATTGGAAGATGTATATATTTTACTCTCCAAGAGACTGAACATCTCTGAATGTCTCATTATTTACTTGCTTGGACAAAATAACACATAAATACAGTTCAGATTATTTTTAATATCAATTTATGATATCTGTTTATTCTGTAAGATGTACAAATGTACTACTTTCCTTAAGGGTATTACTTTAAAGAAAGACATAATAATTCTAACTGATCCTCAATTTTTCCTCAGAGGAAATGACACAGATATACTCGCCTGCACCTCTTCTCTCTAAGTGTGTGCATACAATTTCTAATGTAAGTTGACAATAAAAATTCCACCAAAATATTACATGCAATTTTTTTTCAATAATAGGTAGACACTATAACTATAGCTTTCTTTATATTTTAGAGGTTGTTTGAACAAGAAAAATATACAGGAATTTTTAAAAATCTTAGGAAAACAGGATAGATTTAATTGATGAAAATTAGATCAAAACTGTTCAAGACTTAAATATAAAAGTCAAAAAACCAATGTAAAACCGAAGTAAGCAAAAATATGGGCATGTAGGGCCGGAAGTTTAGGAAAGAGACATAGAAAATTTACATATAATTGGAAGATGTATATGGTTCCGGTGCCTGCCTCTCAAGCGCAAGGTCCTGAGTTCCATCCCGGTAACCAAATACAGTGCTGGGCGTGGTGAGTCACACCCACCAACAATCAACCAGCAATCAGCACCACATACAAGAGTGCCGGGCGTGGTGACTCACGCCTGTCATTCCAGAACTCAGGAGGCAGAGACAGGCGGATTGCTGAGTTCGAGGCTTGCCTGGGCTACATAGTGAGCTCAGAGCCACCCTGAACTACAAAGCAAGACCCTGTCTCAAAACAACAACAACAACAACAACAAAAATATGGGCATGTAAAGGATCTAGGAAATAAATCAAAGACAACATAGACTTATCATATGTGAGGATCACAGGTGGTGTCCACATGAATACTCAAACACAATGGATCTCACAGGTGATTTCATCTGTAACGGCTATTTTCAGCTCTCCAGTTATGAAGATTACAACCAGCAGTAGCATGCATGATATCTCCATAATATTAAAGGCTTTTCATGAAGTAAATTAATCAAACAATTTTTCCCTTGGCCTCCTCAAGTAAATTATATCATTATCACTAGGGTTTTGATGAAAATTCAGCATAGAAAATTCAATACTCATAAAACCCAGATTTGCATTTTGGTGCTGGGCAACTTGTATAGACAGCAATGTTCTCAAATTAGAAAGATTCTTGGTATATACTTTAATATCTGTGTATCGTGATACTGTGGAATGGAAAATAATATTCATGATGCAAGTTTAATAATCAACCTTCTATTCATAAAAATGGTTCACATATATGAAGCTCTAAAGAACATTTAGATAAAATTTTACTAGGTATAAAGAAGAATAAAAATCAATAACATATATGAAATATAAAGTCAAAAACAAATGTGTTACATGTATTTAGAAAAGGATTTCTGTTCTTTACCTGATAAAGATTTTAATTTTTCATTTATGCTTTACACTATATACATTTAGTAAAGTTTGACTTTGCTGTTACTAGAGTCTGGCAAAAGAATGACATTTATATTCAGTGTAATCCATATAGAGCTCATATTCGTGTGGGCCCTTATATTAAGAAGGTAAAATCTTAATAAGTTTTTAAATTAATAGAAGTTGACTGTATTTCAGTCCATCTTCAGAGACAAACATCACACTTTGTGCTTTATGGGAGTATACAATGTCAAGAGGCAAGCTCTGTGTACGTATTTGACTGACAGAGGCCTCTGTTTATATTCAGTATAATGGCAATTTTAATTTATATACATATAAATTAATTTAATATAATAAATTTTAATTTATATTCATGTCAGTTAAAGTACATAGTATAAGCACATGAGTTATGTTACATAGATTAAGTAGGAATGAATGCTATTCAGTTATGTGTATACTATCAATATACATACAGTAAGTACATCAACTGTAAATTCTTGTTTTTCTTACCAGTAAAATGGTTTGGGTATTTAGATCTGAGAAAATATTCTTCAATGGGTTCTTAAAAAGAACACTTTATATAGTAGAAAATATAGTCACTAATTTTCATTCAGCATGAACAGTAGACAACGACATAAAACACCTTTTCATAGTGTTAGAAATAATAAAGTGACATCAATAAAATCTCATAAATTTGTTGATGCATGTAACTGATAACTGAACCTGTGAAACAAATTCCTTAAGGCAATACACATGTAGATAGAATACATAAACATAAGGTTGTGGTGGTTATAATTTAAAATAAAAATAAATCTTAAAGCCACTTTTTATATCTTGTTAGAAGAATACATTGCTTATAGTTAAAATGAAGTAATAATATTTTGGGAAAAAAACATTTAAATGTTTGTGTGGTGATATACATGAATCTCACCAAGAGAATATTGAGTTGAAAAAAAAAAAAAAAACAAAGGCCCAGAAGATTGTCTTTATTTTGATTCCATGTACATAAAGATTAAAAAAACTAATACTCTAATATGGGCAAACATTAAAAATGTATACAACAAATGGAAAAAGTAGTAAGGAGAACTTGAAAAGTAATAAGGAGATTGACTACCTGTTTGGAGATTAAATTTGGAGAGGCAAGTTAATAGAAGTGAGGAGGCTCAATTTCGCTGAGAAAATATTATATGTGTTGCATCTTTGATAAGTAATGCATCTATTTTTATTGTAATATATGACTTTTCTAAATGCAAAAATATGTAAAGTTCACAAATTATGCACATATTTGTAACTTTTTCAGTATATTTAATGAAAAAAAAAACAATATCCAAAGGAACTCATCTCCAGGATGCAATGCAGATAAATGATGCACATAAATCCAGTAGTGGATGAGTGGAACATGACCTTTAGAAACCCTCCTCACCTCATCACGTGGGCCGTGCCCTGACACCTGGCAACGGTGCTGCAGGACATCTACAGTTTCCCACCTGAACGGTTTTACACCTGCATCTCCGTGGAGGCCAGACAGAAGCTTCTGGAACTCTTGGGCTGCTCCTCCCGCCACTCTCCTGACCTCTGCTCACGGTCGAGGTGAGCAGGATGTGGGACTCTTGCCCTTGAACTCCTGCTGCCAAGTGAGGACGCTCGGTGAGTCCTTTGCCCCCTCCCCCGGGCACTCAGAATTCATTATTTCCCTTCCCATCTCAAAACAGTAGAATCTGAAATTACAAAAGTTAAAGGGTGCTCTTTCCTGCTTCAAAATTCCTATACTTCACGTATGATCAGCCGCTCCGCGAGCAGGATGAACTAAGTGGAAAGGCGGGAAGCTGTGGAAACACTAGGTTTGATTTTAAACATGAGTAAATAAATGAGAAAACAGGTGAGAAAAAGACTTTCTGTTGGTTATAAGGATTTAGCGGCTTAATAATTTTTTTTATAGAAAACGGGCTGATACTGGAACTGAAAATAAATCACAAGGTAATAGGTAAATATAATGACTTCAATATATCTCCTTCAATTTAACTTTACGATATGCATTTTTCTCTTTTCAATGATTTTGTGCAGAGATAAACTATCACAATTTGGCCAAATATTGTTTTCTCATTCTCCTCAGAAGGTTTAATTTCTAAAAACCGGAATGATTGATTATGGTGTTTTCAAGACATCTAATGTGAACTCAAAAGAGCTGTATGCTTTTCACTGTTTCTGGACCTGTTAAATAAGAAGGTTGTCTTCACAGTAAAAGGAACTAACTCCTTGATGGACACTGTTTAGAAACAACAAGGTACTGAAGTAACTTTTTTTTTCTTTTTCTTTTTCTTTTCATTGTTCATATGAATTTTTTTTTTTCACCTAGTGTTTCTAGTAGCAAGAGTATCCAGGAGCTAACACACAGTCCCAGCTGCAGCTGACTCTCCTCCATTTATCATTGTCACCCTATGAATTAGCAGCCAGAAGGCCATATCCAGACTTCTACTTCAGCTCCTTTGCAGAATGAGGTATGGTTCGCAATGCTCAGATATGATACTTCTTTCTTCTAGCCTATTATTTGAGAGCAATCAGTTTTTCTCTGTGTCACTTTGCAGTCCCCTACGTTATCAAAGAGGAAATTTTCACTGAAGTTTATATAAGGATAGATGTATGCAGGTGATGGATATATGGTAATGACTTTTCCTGAACACTTCAATGTCACTACATGGCTGTGGCTTTTTTTTTTTTTATGGCACAAGGTTTAACTTTTCCCAAGTTTTGAAATGGCTTGTTTTTTATCCTTGTCAAATAATCACCTGAGTAAGACTCTCGTTGGGATTGAAAATATTCCCACTTTATGTAGTCCTCAACTTAGTCTCAAAGTTTAACAATAGATGAACAGGAGTTTTACTCAACCCAGAAACTGGATATTGGCCACAATATCATAGAAATAAAGTTTTTACCTAAGATAGAATATGTTATATAAGTTTATTCTCTTTGAAGATTTATAAATATTGTAATGCCTGCCATGGTGGCTCACGCCTGTAATCTCAGCACTTGGGAGACAGAGGCAGGAGTATTGCTGAGTTCGAGGCTTGCCTGGGCTACATAGTGAGCTCAGGGCCACCCTGAAGTGCAAAGTGAGACCCTGTCTCAAGAAAAAGAAATCTCCAAGATTTACAAGTATTAACTTTTGGATTGGCCGTGCTATATAATGTGTCTTTACAATTTTTGCTCTGTGTCATTAAAAGTGGAAATCATATTCGCTATATTACTATACTGAAAAAGTTTGTGTCATTCTTTTAATACCCCCACCCAAAAGTTTTTATTTAATCATACACTTGTGTTTAAAGATAAAATGAGGTTCTATTCCAAGCAAATAAGTTTCATCTTTTTAACCTATCACATGTACAGAATTGTGCTCATAGAATATATACACAAAATATGACCTTAAAGTTTGCAAACATTTATAATAAATTTCTATCCACATGAAACCACAGCAGACATTGTCTCTTGTAAAATATAAATTGTGCTTAAAAACTCTTATTTATAAAATGTATAATGATGATATAAAATTATAAATGAATATATCCTAGAGTGTTTACCATTTTAAAGGTTTGTCCTTCCGAATACAAACAGGCTAAAATTAACATGACAAAAGGTGTCAAGCAACCAAATTCTGGCACTGTGATACATTTTTCTTTCTATGTCTGTCTGTCTGTCTGTGTTTCTAATTATTCATCTCTCTATCATCTATACAGTGGGACACAAACCGATTTTAAATTTAAAACTATATCATTTTAACTGTAATATTTGATAGTTTTACAATAGATTTCTAAGTATTTATACATCAAAATACATAAATTTTACTAATATTTTTGCAGATTAACTTTAAAAGTCGTCAACAAATATATGCATAAGATTAATATTGAATTTAGTATAATATTTTATGTGATGCAAATCATTTAGCATATTTGTTTCATATAAATATTTAAAAATACATTTTATATTTATATAGAAAATTTATCCTGAACTTTTATTTAAAATTATGCATCTATAATAAATGAACTATTTATAAAGGGTGGAGGGGTTGTAGGGCGAGTGAGAAAATGGGAAAAATGAGAATTAAATTGTGTCACATACTGGTACAAATTCTCAATATCATGTGTGATCATAATGTGTATATATATATATTTTGTGCTGATAAAGATTCAAATAGAAAAAGAATGTTTTCTAAACTAGTGACATTAAAGGATACTTAGTAAATCAACTTATTTTGAATAGAGTTCCTCTTTTGTCAGTCATGCAGAATTCACATTGCTGATATTATGATTAATGCTGAAGTCTTTGCAGATTTCTGGAAACTCAGAAAAAAGGACAGATTCACCTTCCAATCAGAATTTCTCTGAAAAAATAAAACTAGTCAAAGAAACTTTGTAGGTTCAAAGCTAATGTAGAACTGACTTCTGATAAGAAATATTTAATACAATTCTGCTTATTAGAAGAAAGGATATATCTTGTGAAGGCATTTTATTGAAAAAAAGGTTAAACAAATATCCAAATAACTTAAGTATTAGAAACTAAAGAGTTACAATAGTTTGGCTCCAATTTACAAATGGATTAACATTTTAATAATAAAATACATCCAGATTTAAAGTTTCATATACTTTTAACAAAGGAGTGTCTTATAAATATTTATCCTGTTATTTTAAATACGATTAACTGGATACATGAAATTTCATAAGAGAAACTTCCAACTTTATGCAGCTAAATTAATGTAGACTAGTGAACAAAATCCACTTGTCTAGTACTTGTACTATTATTCTCAGTCTTTCTCCCTCTGTCCCTCTCTCTCTCTCTCTCCCTCTCTGTCTCTTTCTCTGTCTCTCTCTCTCTGCCTGCCTAAGCTAAATTATTGGCAAGAAAAATATTTTTATTATAATGTTAGTTGCAAACTACCATATCTGGGATTATCATATAAATATACTACAATGTATATGATATATCACAAATATAGACAGATATGTGTACTTGATTCCAATTTTAGTACATTTGCTACTAAGTTAATGGCACATACAGAAGTTAAGGATTTTGCATTTTACTGTGTATTGGTTTATAAAAAGATACATATTATGATTTGGAAAGAAAAAAATAGCATCTATATAAGGGGTGGAAAGTTGGGGGTGGGTAGGGATATGGGTAAAAATGAGAATTAACTTCTGTCATATACTGGTATAATTTCTCCAATGTTGAGTGTGTTTGGTAACTGTATATAAAATGTTACCAATAAATAATGCAATTAAAAAGTATACATATTATAACCAAAATTACTTCAATCACTAAAATGGAATTTTTTAGAGAATTCATATTAATTATCTCAAATTCACAGTTATGGACATTTTATAAGCCTCAGAAGTAAGAAAAATGGTAGAAAATATATCTAACCTCTCTTTTTTCTTCTTTAAATTTAAAAATATTTCAAATCTTTAAAAGCTTTCAGTATTTATAGGACTAACTTTCAGTCCCATTCTAAAAGTGTTATTAGAAAAATTTGACAGTAGTTCTATAGGGGACCTACAAACTATATGTAATAGATCATAGTTTTATTTTGGGGGGTTAATATCCAGAACATTTCTTGAAAATATATTATTAGTACAATTTGGTGTGTAATTTTATTATTTTATGTTGCTTTTTTAGTATTATTTTCCTAGTAATCTCTCATAAGTATATATTATTACTGATGACTTAGTTTTTATGAAAAATTACATTTTTCTTATTAATCAGTTAATTTAAAATAAATTCAAGAGGTTGCATCTCTAAAATAAAACACTTTAGTTAGTTATACTCCTGAATGAAATAATAATTCCTTTGAAATGATGCACTGGATTCAAAGCCCTTTTTTCTTCCAAATCACGTTAGGAACAGTTAATTACCATAGGAGGGGAGAATATCACTAATCTTCCTGGAAAAGAAACCGAAAAAACAAAACAAAACAAAACAAAAACCTACAGACACTGAATATCTACTACTGTAATAAATGATTTTTATTTTCTTTAATCTTTTTGCAATCCCATATAGTTAGTATTATTCTCTTTCAAGTATAAATACATTAAGAAAAAATTGTATCAACTTTCTAAATAAACTATTAAGAATCCTCAGCCAAGTCCACATTCAAAATTCACAAGTTTTTCACTGCAGCATATTTATGGACATGTTCTTATTGTTACTATTTTTAACCTAGACTGAGATTCCCATTCTCATTTTTTAAACTTCCCTTTGTAAAGTTTAGAAAACCATTTCATTAAAAAATGTATACTTGCTTCTTTATTCTATATAATTTACATATTCACAGGACCTGTTAGATAATTAGTTAACTTAATTCTATTAAATAAAATGAAAGTAATCACTTCAACATTAAACTGATCAGTGTAGTCAGAATATCCATTTTATTATGAAGAATGTTATAAAAATGACTATTAAACTTGTAATTTGAATTGTTTAATACAAAAGTATCATTATGTTGGTTGATTAAAATAAAGTAATATGCTTCAGAGAAGCATCACCCACCAAGTCCTTTTATGTAAGACAATAATATAACTCAGAATATGCTACAAAATATAAGCATCTGATTGTTTATATTTTCTTTCCTTTCTTTCACCATAGCCTGAAAGCCGTGATACTTGCTTCTTACTAATGAATTCACATGCTTTTCTTGAATTTATTTTCCTCTGCAACAGTCCAACAAGTCTTTATCGCTCCAGACAGCCATCTTCTCAAATCACCTAGAGATGTGAGTGATAACTCTATCACTATTGGACGGAAACATCAAAATTCTGGCCACTGTTCACCGAGATAGCTTTTTCTTATCTGAAGCTATCCATCTGTAACGTGGAAGGACAGAGCCTGCTTTTAGTAATGCAGCTGGTTATAGTGACTAAGAATAGCACAAGTTTCCTTCCAGAGGATGAATAGTAACTCACCTTCACCGAAATGAGCTACATCAGGATGACTCTTGAAGGATAACTGGAACAGTTGGGTTAAGTAAAACCTGCCACAACGGAGTCAAAGAACTAAAGCATATTTTTTGTACATGATCTGTAATGGTTATAATTCAAAATCAATTAACAGTTTAAAGAGTTAATAATTATAATTTTCCATATTCAAGTGGTTTAGCACTTTTGATTATATGGTCAAAAGCAATAATCGTAATTATGAAAGATTACAATGTGAATCAAGTATTTCTAAGTGAAACTTCAATTTAAATTGCATGAAATCATTAAATACAGACTAATGCTATTTTTAAGGTAATGTGTGTATTCAAATTTTATTTTTCTTTGTGACATTTATTTTGTTCATAGTGTTATAAAAGCAGCTATGAGAACCTCTGTGCTATAAATCTATCCTAAGTAATGCATCATGATACAAAATTTACTGTGACAATTAAGACAAAAGTGATTTTTTAAATGTGCTTTATGTTTCAATGTAAATTATTATTCTCAAATATCTATAGGAATGAATGTCTATTGTGGTTTAAGGACTACAACTGGGTATTAGCCTTGTCAGTAATGCATTTTATTATTGTAAATTAAACTTGCTCTTTTTTACACTAGAGCTTTTTTTGCATTTCTTTTTTTTTATTTTTACTGTGACTTGTTCCCTTCCTTGTGATTCCTTTTTCTTCCTATAAAACAGGTGTCATCAGATCTGCTTAAAGCCAGAGGTTAGCAAAATCCTTTTGCCAGTGGTAAGTTTAAAACTTACATCCCTAGAAATAAAAGATAAATGCACTATTCTCTTTCCTGGGTCTTTAAATCTTAATGATTTGTGCTCAAGAAATGAACATAAACTCTACTTTCTTCCCTCCATTGTTGAATTCATTTTAAGTGGTTTCATTATTTGCAGTTACGAGATACTGAGCAGCTCCAGAGCCATACTGTCCTTCTACCCTTTAAGGATAAAGCATAGGGTCTGCATAATTTACGTAGGTTCAGGTATTAAAGGTATTAAATGGAATTTATTAAATGAGTGTGTGGGTAATTGAAGGCACACCAGAGTGACATTTTCTAATTGCCTGTAGTACCTTTTAATAAACTGCAGGTTCTTATGTCAGTCACAGGATAAAGGCTGGGCATGGAGAAATGTTTGGATTAATTATTAATATCAATTGCCTATTAGAGCTGGTTGATTTCATGCTGTGTGGCAAAGCACATCAGAGGAAGTGCTAGGTAGGAAGCGATTTGTTTGCATGCGGATGGCTCTGGGTTCTATTAAATCTTAACAAGTTCTAACTCTAATTTGACCTTCTGAAATTTCTGTTTGCGGTGCCAGTCAGTGGGTTATTAGGGTGGTTGTAGGCCTGTGGATCACTTGTGAAGGGTCTGCGTTCTGCGCAGATAAGCCGTGTAGAAGCTCAGAAGGACCACCGACTTCTCCTGACATCCCTTATCCGCCGGCCTCTTCTTGCTCTAGCATCGCAGCTTTTTTACATCTTCACTATTAAGTAAGTGCTTGTCAGAATAATCATAATAGGAATAATTTTGCTATCACTCTTTCCTGAAAATGTTCAAGCGCCACTGTCATGGATTTTTCTTTGCTCAAACATCCACTTTACTAATATAATTAAAGTAAATGCAGAGACAACATTCTACGACACAAGGGGAAAAAGTATAAAAAGCTGTGTTTATATAATATTTGGATCATTATTCTTGACAAATCCCTCAATTATTACAAATTTAAATAAAACCAAAGAATCAGTGAGCAAATAATAGCAATAATGTTAATGCTGTACAGATACTAGATTACATTTTTTTAATTTTAAGCTTTATTCTCATTACATAATTTTTATTGGTACATTTTATTGGTACATAATATACACACATCACAATTACTCTCCACATTGAGAATTTGTACCAGTATATGACCCAACTTAATTCTCATTTTTCCCTATGTGATTCCTTTATATTGCAGTTTGTGTTGACTTTTAATTTATTAACTTCATATTCCTGTCTGCAAAATAACAACTACTTCAACTTAAAGCTATACACATAGCATGAGACATATAATTGTTACTTTATTCTATAGAAGAAAAATCACGTCTTAGTTAAATGAAATGTTTACTAAAATATTTTAAAAATCATTGATTATAAAGATAGAGGAATATCAAGAAATTAATAGCGTTTGATATTTGTGTTTTGATTACATACACTAGTGAGTTTTACTATCAATAGATGTTATTTTGTCATTTAGTACCATTTTATGAATGATCAGTATTAATATCATTATAACAAATGCTAGTGACTGTAGATTTATAAAGAGGAAAGATTGATTTGGGTTCACAATTTGGAATGTTCCAGTCTATAATCACGTAACTATATTGTATTTGGACCAATGGCTGGCAGCAAAGCACGACGGGGGTGTGTGGTAGAGGGAAACTGCCACAAATGGCGAGCCGATAAAGCAAAGAAGAAGAAAGTGGGGTTGCATTGTTCTCTTCAAGAACACCCCCGATGATTGGAAGGACTGCCATTTGCCCTACGTTTTCGAATGTATACGGTTTCTATGGAAATTTCAAATTCGATCTTGATTCATAGTATTCCTGTTTTCACACAGATATTGGAGGTGTTTTGTTTTATTTGGGTATTTGTTTTTGATTGAAGTATTTGTTTTATTTGGCTGTAATATTATATTTTATTTCTTCTTACTCCCGTGAACTTGAAAATAGAAGAAAATGTACAGTTTCTTAGAAGTTAAACAAAAAGTCCAAAATTAGATTGTTTGTATCTTCCTAAAATGGAAATATTTTCATGCAAATCTCATGTCAGTTCCTGGATTTATCCACCTGTTTACTTAGTTGGGCATAGTGTGTTTATCCTTTAAATTGATGGCCAATCCAATCACTTCTTCAAGAAGTTTTATTACTGTTATTATTACTATTATTATTTCTACAATAAAATGTACTAAGTTCTAGGTTCACTTGAACCTTCTTAGCATTTACAACCTTTGGGACAGGGCAATTAATAAAATTAATTAAAGGCATTCTAAATTCTTTTGAGCATCTCAAAGAAATGTGATGATTACACAAAAAGATTTCTTTGAATACTCTTGGAAGATGCAATCAAATTGCAGTGGCATATTTGGGTAAAATGAATCCATAGCATTTTGTTTTAAATTACTTACATGTGTATACAATTATGTGTATGGGTAATAACTGTGATAAGTATAATTCTTATAAAATTTATCATTTAATAAAAGTCTTACACTATAATTTTCATATTAATTTAGAGCTGACAAAAACAGCTTTCTTTGAAATCACTTGCAAATCAAGTATATTCAAAAAATGATTATGGGCTGGAATAGAACATAATAACTATATTTTTAATATTCTACAGACTATAATGAGTCAAACAATTGAAATAGTATCTTTGGTTATTTCATGTATAAATGTCAAAGATGTAATCACAGAATTTGTTAAAGTTGGATGCAAAGTGTTGTGATTAAACTTATCTATTAGTGATACATAAATATAAAAATCATGCCACATATTAGGAAATATTTATTAAAAAGCCCCTTATCCCCATAGTGTTTTCTGTGGAACAAATACTTCACAATTAAATGTATAAAGAAAAATAAAGTTTCTGTTTTTTCCAAGGCAAATGGCATAGTTATTTTCTCTTCTATTGACCAATAAATATTACTTTAATTACATGCACTTTAGCTATAGCAACCCTAAGGCATATTGAAGGAAGAAAAGGTTAAATGCCTTTTAACGGAAGCAAAATAAAGCAAAAATAGTTTTCTATCTTTGACCCTTTTAATCATACATTTTGGCAAGCAGCAGTATATACGATTGGCATTTCAAAACATGCCGTTATGGATGCTACAGAAGCATGGAGTGCTGTCTGAGCTGGCTTTGAATTCAGTCAGTTATCAAATCATTCTAGACATGGTAAGTCTGAGTATTTTCTTTCTCTTTTTGGTTTTATTTATTTTTATTTATTTGTTTTGCCGGCCCTGAACTACTCCAGGGATATTTCTATCTAGAGATTCTCAACATACACAACCAACTCAGACTCTTAGGCGTCTGGAGAATTTTCTTAACTATAAATCATATATCAAGGAAAACAAGAGGCCACACACGTTCTCTCATGCCCACATCGTGGGAGCTATACACTTCTCTACCTTCCTGCTCCGTGCTTTTACTTGGAAAGTAAAAGAAAAAAAAAGCCAAAGGGTTTGCTTTATTTGCAGATAACATATTGAATGAGAGTAAGAATGGGGAGGATAAATAAATAAAATAAAATAAGCAAACCACTGGACCTCTTCGTTGCTTGAGTGTATAGATTTCAGAAAGTTTAATGGCCTCCTAGAAAACTACACTCCAGATGACCAAAGGACTATGGAAAAGTAGGAACAAAGAAGGAAACTATATACACAGGTTTGTTATTAATCTTTGACATGTGGAGGCCAGTTTTTCCTGCACCATTTATTAGAGAGGCTATCCTTCTTCCAGAGAAGGTGTTTGGCCCCTTTGTAAAGGATAAGGTGCCTGAGGACACTTGGAATTGTTTCTGGACCTTCTAATCTATTCCATGGATCTTCGGGTCTTTTAGTTTTGTAAGCACCATGCTAATTTTACCACAGTACTTCTGGAATGTAGTTAAAAGTCAGAGATTGTGGTACCCATTACCTTTCCTTTGTTGCTTAGAAATATTTTTGCTATTCTTGGAATCTTGGTTCTAATGAATTTAGGATTTTTTTCTGGAAGTTCTGTGGGGTATACTATTGGTGTTTTAATTAGGATTACACTAAATTTATATAGGAATTTTGGGAGTATGGTCATTTTTACTATGTTTTATCCTCTTACCAATGAGCAAGTGATGTCTTTTCACTTTCTGATATCCTCTTCAATTTTCTTTTTCAGAGTACTTGAATTTTTGATCTAAAGATATTTTACTTCCTTTGTTAGACTGGTTTCTATTTCATTTTCATGGTTTTGTAAAAGACTTAGTTTCCTGACTTCTCTCTGAGTAAATGTATTTGTGAAATGAAATGCCACTGATTTTTTAGTGCTGAATTTGTATCCAGATATACAAATGAATTGATTGCTAAATCAAGAAGTCTTCAGTGAATAATTTGGGGACTTTTGTATAGAGTATCAAGTTACCTGCAAATGATTATTAAACCTCTTCTTTTTTTTGACTACTTTACTTTTATCTAATTGCTCTAGCTAATATTTACAAAATTAAATTGAATAGGAGTAGTTATAGTGATATCTTTGTCTTTGAAAACTCTCTGCTTTCTCTGTTTTCTGGCTGCCATGGATTGACTGACCTTCCTTCCAGTATTTCCTCCAGGCCATTTCTGAAACTAATTATGGACTGAAACTTCTGAAATCATAAGAAGACATAAAACTTTTGTCTTTAAAGGAATATGTCAGATAATTTGTCCTGCAATGGAAACATTGACCAAAACACATCTGTCTTTCTGTATTAATTTGGTTTGTTTGGTTATCTCTTGGCTTACTTTCCAGATGATGCCTTATTTTCTTATTAAACAGTGTTTTGAACTAAGTGTTGGCTTCCAATTTAACTGGAATATTCTTCTTGGAAATGAGCTTCAAATGTTTTCCTGATGAAATTAAAATATTAGTACTTTTTAAAATAATATTATTAAGTGTAAAGAAACATTTGACCATACTTAAAAATGAAGTTTTGATTAAAATAGGTGTGCATTGTAATCCTCAGACTCTGAGACCCTGAAGCAAGAGGATTGTAAACTGAAGCCCATCTTGGACAACAGGGTAACATAGAAAGAGCCTGTTACACACTATAAAAGGGAATGGGGATGAAATATCATTCCATGTGTAGCCCATCAGTCAGGTCCAAGTAATTAAAAACAGTTGAATATTTTTTTAAAAATGTTATAATGTTATGAGTTTTAAAGAACTGTATAGACACTTTTTTTTTTTTTTTGAGACAGGGTCTCACTTTGTAGTTGAGGCTGGCTCTGAGCTCACTATGTAGCCCAGGCAAGCCTCGAACTCAGCAATCCTCCTGTCTCTGCCTCCCCAAAGCTGGGATTACAGGTGTGAGCCACCACGCTCGGCTGTATAGACATTTTTAATGAATCAGTTCAATTACACTTTCAAATGCCTAATTTAGGTGACTTTTTATTAAATGACATTTCAGGATTTATATGGAGAACCACTTCCAAAGAAAATAAATGAGATTAACAGGAATGAGAGTACATAACCCAAAATCAGAACAGCTTTTTATTATAATTATCAAGAATACACTTAACATCTTTTTTCTAGAGTCATAGTAGTAATTATTTATAATTACTGAATAATAAAATTGTTTGTTTATTTTACTGTTTTCATCGATCACTTTCTAAACTCCATTTGAAATATTCCATAATTTTAGATATTAAAATTCCTGTATTTCTTGTCTGGATGGCTCTTTTTTTCCTCCAATAATACCTTCAGTTTTTATTGGAAGATTTTTTTCTTAAAAATTCCCAATGGCTTTCTTGTTAAGTGCTAATGGATATGTGCAAGTGATTTATCAGGATTAAGTAGTGTTTTGTTTTTCAGGGATTTTTTTGAAGCATACTCTACGTAAAAGACATTTATAGTGCTGTGAAATTAAAGACTAAAATTCATACGTACTTTTATTAAGTACACACTGGGAAAGTGTTGAGTATTTGAAATGTATTGTTATTTAGTAGAATTATAATTCACTTAAGTCACTTAGATATATATTTAAATCCTTGGAAATGTACAATTTCTAACCAATTTAAGCTTTTAATATCCACCCACATTATATTAAGTTGTTGGGAGAATAAAGCAAAACTGCATGGTTGTTACGTGGTACAGTTTATAAAACTCATAGATTTATTGAAGGTCAGGATAATGAAAGCAGCAGTATTCAAAAATACATTTAGAACTTTCCTGTTCAAACACCTGCATTAATTTATACTTGGTAGGAGAAATTAGCTTATTTGATTAAACAAATTCTAAGAATATAAATTCTGAAACACTATGTTCAAAGAATGATTTTATTTGTAGAAGCAAAGATTTTAAGGAAAATAATATTATGCTTAATAAATAAAAATCTACTTTAAAATGTTTTATTCTATGTGAACATGTTTGAAAGAGCTCAAGTTCATTCTGAACTGAAACTTACATGATATAAAAAATTAATTGACTTCAAGAAGTCAATTAAGATTATATTTTAAAGAAAGAGAGGGGAGTGTAAGAAAAGAGATTAAACAGTGTTTAAGGCATGTCATGTCATATACTGTCTTCCCACAATGAATGTAAACGTTATGTAATACACACATGTACTAATAAATTGAAATGAAAAACAAAACATCTGATTATTGTTAATTTGGATATACCTAGTTCATCTGTTCTTATACCATGATGAGACATAAAGAGAACTAAGGCATCATTTAATCAATTTAAAGCTTAGAAGGACAAGGACAGGAGAAGTAGTCCTCTCACCTGCTTGCAATACACAAATGATGTGAGAGAACTATAGGGAAGTATTGTGGAAAAGGAAAACAAAATAACAGTAAATAACTGAGAGGCCAGAGATGTTTAGAAATTAGCATTCAAGCTTTCTTATGTAGATAAGGTAAAACGGAATTTAAGATGAAAATAGGATGGCCACGGGGAAAAGAGAAGACATTAACCCAGAAAGAATGTTGGGAAGAACGACAGAGTGGCAATAGTGTTAGGGTCAGTGAATGTACGTGGTATGAATATTACGTGACACTGGTACAATACATCAGATCATTTGCTCCATGTCTATGGAGACAAGTTTGAATTGATCTGTATTGGCAAATGGAAACTATATGCAAACCCTCTTTATTAAAAATCATGTTGCCAGCTCCTGTCTATTAGGGATGGAGAATGGTATGAATTTTTTCTGTACTTGCTGAAACATTCGGTTTCAGAGATAATTAGAAAATAACTTAATTTCTTATGGGCAGCATCAAAAATAATGTAGCAGGTAAGAGATAATATACATGAACTATACATAAAAGTGAAATCCATTCTGAAATAAAAGAAATCAATTAGTATAGTTAAATCCAGGACAAGAAACTTTAGGTTGAATCCTGACCACTGACCCTTAGTGATTTCTACTAATATTGCTGAACCAAGATTAATTTAATAGTACATTGCTTATTTGACAAGCATTTCTGTTTGTTTGTTTTTTTTTTGCTTTTTAGTTTCACTGTGATTAGAAATCTAAATATTTGTGATTCCAACTCTTATAAAGACATGGTCAATTTCATTAATAGTCCTATGTACACTGGAAAATAACATTCTTACTTATTGGATGTATCATATATTGTATATCAATTGCAATTTGTTAATCATGTTGTTCCACTCTTCTATGTCTTAAATATATGATATCTGCTTGCAGCTCCCTGGATAAATACACTGGAAACATATGGCAATGCTTATCATTATCTATTCATGTTTTACTTACTGTTATCTTTGCTACATATATTTTTAAGGATGAGAGGACTGTATATAAGTTTAGACCTATTGGTTTTTCCCATTATTTTTATTTTGATATTTGTGCATGTTTATATATAAAGCATGCATTCTTTTAAATAACATATTTATTTATAGTTCTATAAAGTAAAACAATCTTTGTCTTAAAGTTGCTTTACAAGATCAGAGATAGTCTGGAGTTTTAGTAACACACCCAGTATTCAGTAAAATCACTTAGATAAAATAAATGCTAACAGGTATTAAATAAGGATGAAATAAATAAGTCATAACTCCATTCCAGATAACTTTAGCCTTATTACTTTCTTTGCCAAAGAATGTCTTCCTTATATATCCTAAACTGCATGAAGACTATTTCATCACTTAATTATTCTCTAATCAAATAATAGCTTGTGTGTACACACAAAAAGAAGGACATACACATTTGTGTTGATTTACATGCATACTCCACTTGCTATCACAAATACCTATCTTGTTTTCTAGAAGAAAGAAGTGGACTTTAGGTTAGTATATTCTTGAAAGCTTTTTATAATTTTATTATGCATACAAGATATGATCAGAGAATACAGTACATGTCTTAAAAATTACATTGCCTTTAATGGCTTTTAGAATGCTTCTTCTCACTTCAAACACACATATCATAAGTTTTGCCTCTTTCTGAAAAAGTTCTGGGAGTCAACTTTTTTTTTTTTTTGGGACAGCGTCTCGCTTTGTAGTTTGGGCTGGCCCTGAGCTCATTATGTAGCCCAGGCAAGCCTGGAACTCAGCAATCCTCCTGTCTCTACCTCCCGAGTGCTGGGATTACAGGCATGAGCCACCATGCCCGGCTGGGAGTCAACTTTTGTATCTGGCTTTTGTTATATTTTATTGTGTTGCAGCTGCTTTCATTTCCTGAATTAGTTGAAAATGCTTACTTTCCATAAGTACTTTATCTTTGATGAAGAACCAGGAATTCCTTGGTGCTGTAGTGACCAAATAATCTAATGAGAACACATTGTAATATCATTATTTAACAGAAGTCTTTGATCAGTGAGAGATGGATCACAAAGGATGGTGAAAGGTTATTTAAGAGCATGTTGTAATAAAAGACTCATTACCACTGATCATCCTAAAACACTCAAAATACTTCCCATCCTCTTGCGCACCCTTACCTCATCTTTCTTTGCTGTGTAACTTTTACTATAAGAATACTTAAGTTTAAACTTTTCTGTGTTTCTCTGATCATCTCATAACGTAGCGCTACTATATAAAGAATAAATTAATAGAAAATATAGCCTCATCAAAATTTTAAATCTTGTAGGCATAGTGAAAAAGAATAGCATTTTATTTTATATTACCTACAGCTAAAAATAAAATTTCAAGCAACCTAAAGGCCCACCATGAAATAAAAAAATAGTATATCAAATCTTACAATTCACTACACAAAAGTTTGAGATTATACACACACACACACACACACACACACACACACACACACACACACACACACACACATATATATATATATATATATATATATATATATATATATATATATATATATATATAATGCGTGTGTGTGTCTGTGTTATGGTAGAAATTTTGAATAACTGAAAAAATATATGTAAATTTGTTTTGTCTGAGTATGTCATAAAATTACATTAGATATGTCAGCTTCTCCCCTAAAACAACTAAAGATATATTTGGGAATGTTGAACTTTTTTTTAAACAAAAAAAAAAATACAAAAAATTCATCATGCATTAGATATTTTGCATTTGAATGGTAAGTATAGGGTAATTTAGAGTTAAGATCACTATAGGTGAAATTGAAACTCGAAAATACTTTGAATTAATTGGAACTGACAAAACTAATTTACAAGATTTTAAGTTTACTTTGTTATTTTAAAAATTAGTAAATGTTGTGTAAAACTTACATTCAGCTTAGTGTTTAGCCATGACAGAAACATTTATATTATTACTACATTATGAGCACCAACAAGGTGCTATGTTCATCAATAATTAAAATCATCTAATAGAACGTGCTTTTTAAAATCCATTTCAAAGTTTTATTTTTATGATGAATGTTTTATCAGTATGAAACATAAAATATGATTAGAAATATGAGATCCAACACGGAACCATTACTACTTTTTGTTTATTCTTACAAGCCATGCAAAAAATATACAAATATATAGTACTGGGCCGGAGATTTAGCTCAGTGGTTCCAGCACCTGCCTCGCAAGCGCAAGGTCCTGAGTTCGATCCCGGTAACCACATACAATGCTGGGCATGGTAGCTCAGGTCCACCAGCCATTAATATCACATACCACAGATGCCAATGTCGGGCGTGGTGGCTCAAATTTGTAATCCAAGCACTTGAGAGGTAGAGACAGGAGGATTGCTAAATTCAAGTCTTGCCTGAGCTACATAGTGAGCTGAGGGCCAGCGTGAACTACAAAGCGAGACCCTGTTTCAAAATAAATAAATAAAATTTAAAAAAATAAAATCTGTGTAGTACCTGAAACTATAGGCCATGGACATTTTTAAAATAAATTTTCTGTGTAATTTCCTTTCTAGCAAATCAGAATAAATCAAGATTCAGAAGTATTGGAGAGTGGATAAAGAAGATGTG